>CM068370.1:279802944-279830444 GCA_034769895.1 Magicicada septendecula | reverse complement strand
CGTAAAAGCAACTAAATTAGGCACTCTGTATCTTAAATTTGTCTTACCCAGCACTACTTTCAACATAAAATAGAAACCTTATTCAAATATAGAGTAAACATTTACGTTCTTCTCACAGTTAAACGTGTAAAAACTCATTTCTGGATCTGGTAGTTATGACTCTTTAATTTTAAGTAAAATATTATTTTTTTGTAGAGCTGAATTGAAAATAGGTGTTTGTAATATTATTAAATTTTAAAGCAATATTTATAAATTTGTATTCGTAAAACCTCCTTTCTATTGCTTATTATTAAAACAAATCGATGACGTGAGTTGCCCGGTGATTACTTCCGAAATACTTACCTTGGCGCATGCTGTCTTGAGGGGCGATTGGTACCAGGACGAACAAAGCGTGTCTAGCGTTTCGGTGGCACCATCCCAAATGGTCTGCAAGAGCCTGTACGCGGGTTAGTCTCCTACGTCCCCCTGCCAATAACGAAATTTCGCCACCCCCTCCAACCTTTTGTATCAACAGCATTGTTTTTACATCCCACAGCGGTGAAATCTCCTTTTTAAGGAAAGGCTTATTTCACGTTTGTTGTCGTAGCCAGTGTGTGGACAGGGACGACATTTTCTGCTCATCCCTGGTAAGATTATGTGGTTTGTGGCGATGATTGTAAGATATAAGGTAAAATGTTCTTAGTATTGGTAGTACGACTGTGTGTGTGTGTGTGTGTGTGTGTGTGTGTGTGTGTGTGTGTGTGTGCCTTCTGTTTATTGTGCATATTAAAATAATAAATATATTATTAACTTGTAAGTATGTACTCATGTGTGTGTCTGATATTGTTAATTTTTACCTATTATAACATTGGAAATCTCACTACTAGGAATAAAAATGGAAAACAACATAGAGATCAAGGACCTAAACTTGACATTAAAAGTAACAAATAATAAAATTAATTATAAAACATACAGAAAGCCCACACTACCTAATCTAGCATTATGAAAAAGCAGCAAATGAAAAGACAGCCAAGAACTGACGTAGGGGCTACGACCAGTCCCTTAATTGATCTGTAGAGTTAAAGCTATATCTTTATATAGCTTTATATATATATATATATATATATATATCTTTATATATCCTTAAATAAATATCTATACACTTCAGTGGGGTGTTGTGTATAAATATAAGCGCTCTCTCCTCCCTATATCTCTCTCACCCTCACTCACTCACTCAATCTATCTATCTCTATCTCTCACACACTCTCTCTCTCTCTCTCTCTTTCTCTCTCTCTCACACACACACACACACACATTATTTAGTCAACGACAGGCTTGTGACGCGATTACTAAAGACCGTGTCTCTGAAGGCGCGTTGTGACGATTTAAATAAAAGAAATAATCAAGAAAATAAAAATTTAAAAAAAATTAAGGTTGCGAGCTCTTAAGCCATTTAAATCTCACTGTATTAAGATAAAATACCTGTATGTACTCAGTATGAGAGGAAGCAGTAATTAATTAGTTATAAGATACTCTAATAAAAAGATAAATTGTAAAGAGTTATTAATATCGTATTTAACCCTTTGCTTGTAAGCAGGCGCTGTCCTGTTGATGCCAGACTCGACATGTTTTCCGAGTCTTGTGTGAGTAAGAATAAGTTAAAAAAAAACTAATGTTAATAATTAAAAAATCTGAAGACATAAATAGTCGCTAAAACAACTGATTTAAATTATGTATATTTGTTTAGGGATAGTTTGTGTAAATAAAAATGTTAACTTAAATATAGTTAGGAACTATATTCTCGCGCGGAAATTGTCCCACTAACTTTTGCCCAGTACCAAGCGAAGGGAGCGGAATTTCTCTCTCTTGCAATGGTGACTTCGTACAGTATAGACGTAGGAGCTGTGCGCTTAAAATATGTTAACTATATTTTGTCTCACCTTAAGATGGTGTACCAAATGTAGCTGTTTAAAGCATCTGGATGTGTTAACTAATATAGTCATGTAAATAGACAAGAAAAGTAAAGTAAAAAAAAAAATCGAAACGTAAAAAAAGGAGTGCAACACAAGATGACTTCGTGCTTCAACAAATAACAACAATTCCAAAGTCATACCCGGAGATGTGAACTATCAGAAGCCACAAACTCTACTGCACGTGACAGAATATGCAGATCAGGACATCCGAGAATCTACAAGATCATCGTAGATATCTACACGACGTATTGTTCAACCTGCGAACTTTTGGAGCCCTTTACAGAGGAAGGCCAGACCGAGATGACGACGTAGCTGTTCCTGTTTCCCAAGACGGATACCCCAGGACGAGTCTTCTGCATACCAATTAAAAGGTGACTCGATAGCCTGTCTATCGAGGGTTACTAATATTTGTTACACAACACATCTTGAAAGAGACTTTTCAGAAACTATTAACTTTGTAAAGACTTATAAATTAAATCTAAGAATTTCATGTAACTATTCTAACTTCATACGTTGTAACAGTTTATATGCTAATGTAGAGTAATATAATTCAAGCAATAATACCATTCTTCCAATGGTTGAATAAAAGAAAGTCTTGCAAGCTAATATCATGAAATGAGTATAATTAAAAGTCTTAATTACAGAAATACAGAAAGTTGACCCGGATCCGAGGTATAGCTATGTAAAATCAAGTTTGATCTCAAAGTTTAAAGAAACCTTTCAAATAACTTAATAATTGAATTAGTAATGTCATGGGATCTGTCAGTATATGTTTTTTTTTAAATGTTAAATAAAGAGAAGTCTTCTTGTTACACACATATGAGGAGTGCTTAAATCAATTGTATACCTTGCCATTGTTTCCTTACACAGTTAGTAAGTAATTTGTTACATTAATTATTTGTGATCAATTCTGTTACAACGTAGGCAGCCCATCTAATTAACGGAGTTTAATTACGAGGGGTTCCCTGGATTTGTAACGCGGCGAAAAGACGTTACAGCGTAATCTATGAGTAGTAAACTCTTTTACCTTTAATGGGTTATTTTATTTACTGCACGTCTTTTGCTACCATTATTCGTTTCAATTGTAGTTTTTTTTCCATTTGTTGTCAGGAGAAACCATTTGTTGGATGGGACCTTGGAGCGGCTACTGTGCAGATCAAACCTAAGAACCAATGTGAGAGTGAGCACGGCCATCTGAAGTCGGCTTATTGTGCTGCATCTGGCAACGTAGTTCCGTGTGAGGTAAGTGCCATACAGCGTTTAGCAAACCACTGTTTAGAATTACAGCAATATGCCATCGAGTATAACTTAGTAAGCCTTGGTCTTATGGATTTGTTACTCGGAGGAATGATACTTTTATGCGTACCTGTGTGTATATATATATGTGTGTGTGTGTGTGTGTGTGTGTGTGTGTGTGGGTGGGTGTGTGTGCGTTGCACATCAAAAAATTCAACGTGCGTTGTTATTGTTTTTCCGTATTTGTCAGTTTCAAATACGACTGTCTGTTGTTGTAGTCTTCATCTCGACGTCTAGTGTGGACTTTAGCTGCGATTTCTTTATCATTTCACTCTCTGCGGGGCTATTTCTGCCTCTGTTATACACATGAACAAACCGGTAACCAACACGAATAACCATAGCAACAGTATACGCCGCGAACCAAAACCAAGAGTGGTCATAGACTGTCCAATCGCTGATTGTCTCATATTGGAAAAGGTCTTTCTGTGGCCCAACACAACGGTGAATAAATGGAAACGCCTCGCCCAGTGGAGAACAAATAGCAATTCGCAGTTTACATATGACAGTGTGGGAATAAAATAATGACTCTAAAGAAATAATGTGGCCGACAATGATAAGTGTCAATACGGACAAAGTAGAAAGACCCACAGCTCCACACATTGATCGCCGACGGCTTTAGGGACAATGGCACTCGGTACCGTTGAGTCGCGTATAGGCCTACACCAGTCGAACGAACACTGTTCTCCTTTGGGTGTGGTCGTAGACGTTCATCCTTCGGAAGCTTTGTAGACGCTCTTTCCTTCCAACCACCTATATGCAACACCACATCTTTACGTATGGCCTTAAATTTCAAACCTGCGATAAAGTCTGAGTCCTGAGAAGTATACTGGCGCCTAGGAGAGCCTTGCCAAATTTATGAGAACTTGGACACCCCAAACGTTCTACCTGTGGGATATACACCGCTCTACTGTACCCATAACGGAACTGAAACAAGTTTTTAAGCAATTGTTTGCTTCAATTCAGACATCGGGAAATCCAGGACGTATATCATATGATTAGTGAATTCTTCACAGACAACTTTCTACGCACGACCAGACAGCTAAGTGTGCCAAAGCCCCTCATCTTATCGGTACACATCAATGTCGTGTGCAAACTTTGAGTAATTGCTACTTTGTTCATGTTTTGGGATATTGTAAAGCTGTTCATAAAAGTTCGTCGTAGTCGATGAGAAGTTTCGACTAGAAATTGATGTCCCCTGTCGTTTCCATTTCGCGATGGGATATCTTTTCCAAGTGGTGCCTTGTAAAAGCTCTAGGCAAACTGAGCAAATTTTAAAGCGACTTTATAGATTCGTTCATCTGTAGACTCAGCTAGATAAAATAGTCTTTCTCTAAGAAAATCACTTGGAGGGAGCTAGTTACAATAACTGAGCACTTACGTAGATCACCTTTCACGTATTATCCGCAGAGGCTAGAGACTGCTTCAAACGCCGCGCTCTTGAAAAGTTATTGGAGAAGGGTAATAAAGAAAAAGAAAGAGAGAGTCACTTACCAACACAAGAGTCACTTACCAACACAAGCGAAATTGGAAAAAATATTCATGCATCACCCCACGTGTATCTGAGTCCACATATGGTTTTAAAAATATTTATATTTTGTTATATTATTTTCATTTGTATTCAAAGTGCAAACTTTTAATTGAATATTAATTTTTAACTATACATTTACTTACAGAACTGTGTAAGATATATGCAGCAAACCTGGGAGGAAGTAAAATTTTCTTCGTGTCTAATCTGCGCCATATTTTGTTCACAGGGCGATCTGGGAGATCTCCTTATGTACAATAACAAGCTGGTGGGCTTCTTTGTAGGCGGCGATTACTGCAACCAGTACAAAAGGTCGGAAGTGTATACTAACGTTTCCGCTTTCCGAAAATGGATATGGAAAACAATAAAAGCGAACTCTAATGAAAACGAAATGGAAGGGCTTTATGAAGACCAATTTAATGAAGATTAAATAACAAAGCAAAGACACGCCTACGTCGAGTTGTTGGCCATACAATCCGAGCTGTAATCAGCAAAGTTTTGCATGTGCTTTGTAGATACCGTTCGGTAAACAGGAGGAATAAAGTTAATAACCATTGTATTATACAAATAATATACTATTATCAATATTACACTTTCATTATAATATTTGTTACTATCTTCCTAATTCCAAGTTATTATTATTGCAGAAGCAACGTAAGTGCAAACCGACATAGGCCTAATTAACTCTTACGCCTACTCAAACATTACGAGTGAGCGTAAGGTGGTTTGTAGACAAATACTTTACAGGATTTCTTATCTCTAATTTGTTCCATTTCTTTTTTCCCTGTGCTGTTTTGGCTATGTCTATCAGTTTTCTTTCTTTTTTTGTTTTTTTTATTTTTTCTTATCATGTTTTTCTAGGATAACACTCTTCAAGTTACCCTTCCGCTATTCATTCCCTTAATAGGCCCAAACCAACTAAGTTGCCATTTACTACTGGAAACAATCGTTTCAAGTGCAAAAAAAATTAAAAGAGAACGTTTAAACTCATGAAACGTAAATAATAAGTTTTAAAAATCCATCTCAAATTATAACAACACATAAAGTGGCCAGAAAATAAAAATAGTGTATGGTATTCGGCAAACTCATAAGGTTAGGGCACTATCCAGAAGCTCTAAACAGGATAATGGAATTGAAATCCAGGACAATGTATGTAGTTACTAGATAAATAAAAAGTCTCTAAGAAGAGTGGAAGTTGAGACAGATGGAATCAGTTACTGAAATTGAAAATCCCATACCAAATAATATTGTTGTAACGTGACGAAAGAGTTTGGAAGCAAAGCTGTATGCAGTATTTTTTAAACTTATAAATTTTAAATTAATCTCAAACAAACAAAAAATATTAATGAAAGAAGGTGCTGATAAAAAGTGCCTTAGTGCCTTATCGCTTTGATAACAACTTATAATATTACCATTTCTGAGAATGTTGAATGTCGGCGTGATGTGGAAATTGGGTACTACCAATAGAGGAGTGATCAAGTGAATTGCACACCTAGTTAATACGAGTTGAAAAGGCGTGAATTGACTAGTAAACAGTTCTCATAACTGTTTTTACCCCTTAATTAATATTCTCCTAGGAATTCAATTTATCTCCTTTACGATTATTCTTTACGTCCCACTTACGTGTTTAATACATAGGTGTATGTAATTCATCAGATTTTAACACTGCCGTCTTCATAAGTCAGTGCTAGTTTGTGTACTATTTTATGATTTAAAAAAAACGAACCACATTTACAAGCCGTATTTCGTTGACATAAGGCTGTTAATTGTTACTATTGAGACTACCGTGTCAAAATCGTTCCATCAGTAGAGAACAAGGTATCCAAAAAGGTCTGAAACCAATACACGTCCTCTGTACAGAAGCAATTAACATTTCCACCTCAATTTAACTTGGTGACAGACTGTATTAATACGACAGGTTCACGTATACTAAAACGAGGTAACCAAAGTCTTCGGCGTAATAGACCCGTAAACTGGCAAGTGAAGATGGCTCTTGTAAGGCAGCGTAGAGTAATCATGGTCCCAAGTCTGGCAGGATGAGGCACATCGGCAGCAGGGTGGTTCCTGAAGTAGTGGGTTTCTAAATATTAGCAGACGTGCTCAATAAGTAATACTAACTTCATACAACGGAAGAATAATTCCAATAGCTTCAGAGCAAGCAGATCTCTAAGGGTAATATAGGATTTGAAGTGTAATACTAAACGTCATCTCAGATAAGATTTAAATGCCGTAAAAAATGGTTTTATAAACTTTATAAATTTTGACAAGGAACTGAAAGAAACATAAAGGGTAAATAGTCATTGTCAACTAGTCTTTGATGTAACAAAAGACACAAAAACTACATCCTTTTGATACCAAAAGCATCTACACTTAGTAGATTAATATAGACATTTGCTGAAGACATAAACAAAAACGGGACAACATTTGCTATCTCATTTTGTAGAGGGAAGTAGAACACTATGCAGACTGCATACACACATATACAGCATACAAAATTTTGTAATTTTTTATAAATACGAGATATTGTAAATACCAAATTGATATTAATTTTTGTTTAAATTCTAAAGCGTAGTGTAAAGAAAGAATTTTTAATAAAAATTTTAAAAAATATTAAAAAATGTTTATTTTATAATAAAATAAAGCTGTTTCCTTGTTTCACCAACAAAAGTTAATTTACAATATTCTTCATTTGTGTGATCGAAAAATGGCTTGAAAAATGTTAATAATTGTGTATGTAAAGCTGTATTCATCGCCATCACCGCCATCGTCTCGCATACGAAATGTGAAAATAAAAGAAAAAATTCTATCCCATAATTATTTTATGAAACTTACAAATCCCATAATTATTTTACGAAGCTTACAAAATGACTATCAAAAAACACTATTTGTAGAAAATACATGAGATTAAATTGGCAAAGAACATCGAAAATTGAATAACAAATCCTGTAGAGAATCCAATTTTTAACAAACTGTTATAATTAAAGTCAATGAAAAATAAACTTTAAAAGTAAACATTTATTAAAAAAAGAACGAAAAAGGAAATAAGATCACATTCCTTAGTAGCAAATTGCCAGTATTCGTTTTCAATTAATTTCACTGAACGATTTAATTATTAGGCTAATAAAAAGAATCAATGCAAGTTGATAACACTCAACTGATAATAATTTAATATGCCGTATTTATAACTTGTAATTGATAAGTTACATGATGAAAAACCACAAAATATAGGTGTTTTGTAACTAATTGAATTCCTAATACAGTAACCTATTAGTTTGTCGTAACTCATTGCCGGTAATTGTATGCTCAACCTTGTTTGTGTCCTTTATAACATAATTTTGTTGCGCTAACACAATTTTCAAGCAAAGAGTATATGCAGATATTGTTTTTATTACGTTTGTATAAGGGAAATAACCAGGTTTTAACACCTAACCTAAATATGAATGAAAATACCCAAACCGAAGAACAGTTAATTACAAAAAGGTTTTCGTCTAATTGATAGCTTCCAATTGTTGCCTGATCAGTTAAACAACTACCAATAAAACAAGAAACTTTATTTAAATAATACAGCCCTGTAGTCTACTCAGCAGTGAAGAGACCTCCTTTCGGACACGTAAATCTTTTGCTGAAATACGGACAACATCTACAAACATTATTTGTAAACCCTTCTACGTCTTTATTTGGTTACTATGAGTTAAGATTAAATATCTATAATTGGCCAATATTTACATTAAAAGAATATAAATAATCGATAGAATTTTAAATGCAAGATATGGTGTAATCGACAGAATATGGTGTAGGATATGATCAGATAAGTTTCATTTATTATCAACATCCTTAATATTTATGACTTCTATTGAGTTAAGAGTTAATGTAATTTCTTCCGTTTCTTTTTTAAGTTATGTTGAATAAAAGTTATTTTTTTTTTAATTTTGATTTATCTTATTCGTTTGTATTACATTAATGTGATCAAATTAAATTAAACATTTACATTAAATTAATTTTTCTACCGAGTTTTTTCTAAATGATATAAATTTATATTCCTTATTCAATTTATATTTAAGGTTGCAAAACAACTTTGATACTGACGACCACAGAAGTGCAATATTTATAATAGTTGTTAGTATTGTACTAAATACTATAAGAAAATCTTTCCACAATCGTAAGTAGAAAAGAAAACGTTTTGGTACATATGTTTTATACGAAAATTATTATTACCGTATTTACTTTGCTTTAAACTTCAGACGTCCATGAAGTATACACTTTACCTTACGGTCACTCTGCAGTTATTGATAACTAATTAATTATGATTCCTTAAATTTGATAGAAAGTATGTTGTAATGTGTATGCATATATTTGTCAACATATATGTCGCAAAATGGGTCCATATGAAAAGAAACGATTACTTTGTTAATACGCAGATATATTAAACAACATTATTACTGCTCAATAATATATACACTATTATATAATACAATGTTATAAATCATTAATGCATTATTATAAAACATTACAATATTATATACATTTTATTATTCAGACAATAAAAATATATTATTTGTCAGGCTTTGTCTTTATGTCAGTGATCATTTTTGTAGCAGCCACAACCACTGCTGTTCTCTAATTACTATCATCGTTTCCAGTGCTAAACAGTCCTTCAATCTCCTCCTTCTTTGAGTTCTTCTTTATCGTGCCCTCAGTCCACTGTCTCAGTGCAGAAACATCTGTATACAAATCCGGTACCCCGTGATAATTGCAAGTGTCGCCGCCGATGTAAAATCCAATTAAAATGTTATTGTTCACCAATGGATCTCCAATGTCACTCTAAAAAAGTAACAGAAACAAAAAGATTTCATTGCATTAAACTTATTTGTTAATTCATAAAATGTGTGAGGTTTTTGGTCTAAATGTGGTCTAAATGTCAAGTGAACTTGTTATTTAATGTTCAAACTGTACTAACTTTACTTCGACTTATGCTAACATAATATATAATATTATTGTTTAATTAATTTAATCGTCTCCCTTTTTTCCCCTTGCGTATGTTGAAGACTGCGGCCACTGACCTGCCTTGTCTCTGCGGCCCGAAACCACGAAGCATTAATCACGCGGACTTATTGCCAGGTATAATAATTTAATAAAAACGATATGTAAATCAAATAACCGTTTTCCGAAGACACATTCACATTATTGTTAACTGACGGAACGGCATTTACCCCAGTACGGTGGTCACTGACCGTGACATCTGTGTCAGTTTTTAGCCGAACTTAGTACTGAAGATGGCCGTCGAAGGCACGGCCGAAGTGACTATTACAATCAGCAGGTTTGGATCACGGCCTTACAGCCCGGAAGACAACTATTTTAACAACATTAACTCCGGCCGTGTAACCATTAGACAAAATTTACACACACATTGTGTGTGTGTGTTTGTGTGTCATTTTCCATACACGTAACTCAAAGTTTCTTGCAGTAATTATATAGGAAACGTTATATACAGGAAACGATCTTAATATTTCCTCTCTTCAGAACTTATCACGCAGATACTAATTCGCTACTTCATTGTTGAAGTAGTACAGTTTTCTAATGTGCGTTGCTATAAGTCGGATATTAAAGGTCAATAAACTTACAAAACACGGTCCAACGCCATCTGTATCGGCGCAGAAAGACGTGTCTAGAGGCCTGTGATGCTTCTCACACTCAGTTTGTGATATCACTTTAACGTTTGCAGCTTTTAGATTCATAACTGTTTCACTAGGATCCTAAAAGAAACAACACATTGTTAACAAACTAAATATTACAGAGAATACACACAATCAGAATAATTTAGTTGTTTAGTGTAGTCCTTGAATGATGGAATTAAAAATAAAAACAAAAATGTGTAATAATGCCAATCATTTAAACGTTACGAGAGATTTTCCATAACCGGTGACTTGAGCTACTGTTCCGTCTTTAGGCTTAGCTTTGGCCAGTTTTACTGCCTTTGCTTCTTTGCCCAGCTTTATTGGCATCACGGTTTTCAGCAAAGCTACGTCGTAAGGATAATCCAGGTCAAACCGTTCGTGTCGTATCAACTTTGATACATTCACGTACTGGCCGCCATTACCCGCGTTGTTGCTTCCAGCTCTTACACTGGTAACTTGTTCGTTTAAGCTGCAAAACGCAGAGAAATATTAACGAATAACTTTATGCTTTAACTTATTCAAACATTTACATAAAAAGAAACACGTTTACAATAATAAGATGGGATTTTACAATAACAATTGTAAGTTTAACATTTATTTGTAAACTATGAAATTTATGTTAAGAGTAACTAATACCAATAGAACAAATAACGACCTTTGAGAAATTGGTTTGTGACAAGAAATTCGTTTTTTGAAGTAAGTTCTTTTTTGATTTTGCACGCTCGTAATTAATAAGTAAAAACCTGTCCATGACTTTCCTAATTACCTTTCCTGACTGGTTGTTTAGCTACTTTATTTTACTTGCGATATTCTGGGACAAACCGTTTGCTAACATCGTTAACTATGAGTCCGCTTTTGTTTTTATGCTTTCGTTTGTTATTTTATTTAAGTCAGGATACTACTGCTGACACTAGAGTAACAAAGTATATAGATCCTAACGTAGGCCTGCTTACATCGAAACTGTCGATACCATTAACTTTGTCATTACTAACACCATTCAAAACACTGTATTACAAGTCCACTATTTTAAATTACAGAGTGAGTGTCAGAATTGATGCAAAAAACATTTGCCTATTTCATTTTAAACGTAAACACATACACACAATATAGGTGTTCACCATATACATTACGTACAGACTTATTTACATACTGTATAACTATAGGTTCATTCTATTTTATGTATTGAATTTTTTTCATATCTAATCGTTTCTCGTGTCACAATTGATTATTATTTTTTTTAAATTAACGTAAAACACGCTAACTATAAGTAGCAAGTACAAAGTCGTACCTTTGTAATGATACTGTTCGAAACCGACTTTAAGAAGTACTTTTTGCGTTCAAATAATTAGCATTAATTAGGAAAACAATTTTTCAATTCATTACTTCAAGTGGCCACCGATAAAATCTTCCCAGGCTTTTCACATCTATACGTTGTTCTAAAAACACGTGTACTGGGTAGTTGCTTGTACCCCTAACTGAGAACGGGAGCAACCACGTCTATTTGAACAGAATATTTATCTTCATACTTGCCAAATTGACCAAAGATACGGCACCGCCTCCAAATATCATACACCAGTCGACGTTCAACAAGCTCTGTTATAGGCTCTATCAGTACTATTGAATTACATACTGGTTTGCACTAAATACTTGATTACATGCAGTTTAATTTTTATGAAATATGATAAATTGCATTTCACTTTTGAAAGTTCATTTTATAATTATCTATTTATTAATAAATACAGGACGTTCACGTCAATCCCAGACTTTTGTTAGTCTAGAGTGTCAATGGAGATTCCTGCGCATTATGTTGGTCGTACATATTGAAGTACAAGTGTCAGCTATTACCGCACGGCGGGCAGTATAGTTTACACGTTAAATAATAACAACAATCAGTCGTAAAGAACATGCCGTCCAATGCACATGTGGAACATCGTGTTGTAATGAAATTTCTCGTGAATGAAAACGTAAAACCCGGTGAGATTTATTCGCGACTCCTTGCACAGTACGGTGATGAGACTCTTAGTCGCCGTAAAGCATTTGAGTAGTGCAAACGTTTTAAAGAAGGCCGTACATCAGTGAGTGACGATCTTGATCGAGGTGGTTCGGTGCCTACTGTAGTCATTCCCATGAACATTCAGCGAGTGGAAGAACTGATCCTTGATAATCGACGGATATCTTATCAAAAAATTGCAAACGAAATAAATGTGTCTGTGGGAACTATAATCAAAACCATTCACGAACAACTGAAGTTCAGTAAGGTTAGTGCACGTTGGGTACCAAGACAGCTTACTGGTTTCGACCGGCAAAGAAGATTGCAAATCTGCAAGGAGTTAAAGCAACGTTTTGACAAAGAATGCCAGTTTTTTCTGGACCGAATTCTTAGCTGCGATGAAACGTAGGTACATCATTTCATCCCGGAATCAAAACATGCATCAAAGCAGTGGAAGCATGTAGACCCACCACCTGCCAAAAAAATTTCGAACAATTGCTTCTGCAGGCAACGTTATGGCCTAAATTTTTTTTTATAAAAATGGCATCATTCACGTCGATTTTCTACCGCGTGGAGTCAATATTAACTGTGAGTACTACTCCAAAGTACTTCAAGATGTGCACAATACTCTCAAGAAAATATTACCTGGTGCGATCACTCAAGGCGTTCTGTTTCTGCAGGACAATGTACGCCCGCATACCGCCCACCGCAGGATATGCACGGTACAAGATCTTGGCTGGGAGTTATTTCCACACCCCCCTTACAGTCCGGACCTCGCTCCCAGCGATTTTCACCTGTTCAAGCTCTTGAAGTTGTTCCTGGGAGGCCAGCATACCAACAGCGATGATGAGGTGAAACAGTCAGTCACGTTTCGACGTAACGACAAATCTTTCTACACAGCGGGTATCCAGGCAGAAGTGAAACGTTGGGATAAATGTAGCAGGAAATTACATCGAGAAATAAAATTAAAAATAATAATAGTTCCGGATTGACGTTGTGACAATTTAAAAAAAATATTTAAATCGCACAAATAAAAAATTTTGCTTCTAACAAGTAAGAGTATTATCCACCCCTTACCTATACCTAGATTCCTTCATCAACTTGAAATTGTCCCGTACCAACACGCAAAGAACGGTGTTATTTAAATAATAATAATAATTACGTTAATTATTTAAAATACGTACTAAATAAATAAGGAAATTCCTAATTCATAACAAAAGTAACATAAAGTATTACAATTTAATTAACGAATAATTAATACTAAATAAAAGAACGAACTATTTTCTCAGTGCGTAAAACCGCGCCAGCTTACTGACCCCTCGCCGCTAAAGTATGCACACATTCGCTAGTGAAACTTCGACATGTAAAGATGTCAGTTTCGTGTTGTCCACATACAAGTAGGTGTATGCCGTTAAAAAGATTATATCCAGCTAGTTTGTGCTGCTTTTAGAACCATGATACATAGACTTAACAACATCCCCTTAGATGAAATAGATTACAAAGACGAACTAAACACGATAAAATATCTAGCAGAATGTAACGGTTATGAAAGAACAATAGTCAGTAAACTCCTACGCAAAACACAAAACAAACAACAGACAAAGACAGAAAACAACAATTTCATAACACTAACATACATCAACAAACAAATTGAAAAAATTGCCCACAAATTCAAAACAGCAGGATACAGAGTGGCTTACAAAACTACTAACAAAACAGAACACACACTATCAAAACGCTTACCCAAAGCACAAAAAAATTCGATCTACCTGGTGTATACAAGCTAAATTGCTCAAATTGCAATAAATTCTACATAGGCCAGACAGGACGTAGCTTCAAACAGAGATACATTGAACACACAAAAGCACTCCACACCACTACAGAATCTACCTTGGCAAACCGCCTCATTGAAGCAAACCACACATGTAAAAACATCGACAATAACATGAACATTCTACACGTACACACAAAAGGCCGAAAACTAGACACTCTAGAACAATTAGAAATATACAAACACACAAAAACAAATAAAAACGACATCCTAAACGAACAGACACAATTCAAATCGCACGCATTATTCGAACACATCTCACCACACACACACACAGCTTCGATCTTTCGAAAAACTATCCCGTCGCCAACAACAAGACGAACAACGCTACCTATGGCAGCCTCTGATGAAGCCTTCTAAAGGTGAAAGCCGGTTTAGGCTGTAAGGTAAAACTTTACGTTTTTACTTATAAAAAACTTAGTGTTCCGAGTCGTCAATACTATAGTGATATTTAGTAAGGTAATTCTATAATTTACAACCAACATTATTCTTCAAATAATTTGGTTAAAGTTGTGATAAATTAAAACATAACAAAGTTGAGACCCGGATCCGAGGTACTTATAACAATATCTAGATGAATAATTTTGAGATAAAAGGAATAAGACATTTAATATTTTTAAAGCATTAAATGCAGAATTTACTAGAGTAATTCTTTTAAAAGCAAAGTAAACCATGAGATTTGAATATAATAATAAAGAGATGTTTTGCTAACACCTAGCGAGTGAATACATTTATGCAATCCTTGAGTAATTCCTATGTAATAATGTGTTATAATTTGTTAGTAAGTAAGGTTTACTAACAACGGCAGCTAGTTTAATTAACAGCTAACGAATTGAACTAGTTCCCGACTTTTGTGGTGTCTTAACAAGGGAGACGTCACAACGTGAACGTCCCTCGTATTTAATGCCTTGAAGAAAAAGAGGAAAAGTGTACATAAAGTCTGATTACAGCTTGGACGAAATCCAGTGTTTGGTTATTTAAATGATCAACGTTAATTTGTGTAACGGACTTACGTCACTCTATCAAGAAAACTTTAGGTTTCAAGCAAAGAGTGTATAGGAAACTAAAAATTCTACTTCAACATCGCCGGGAAAACTCCGGTCCAATAGGAAAGGAATTAAATGTATTTATATAGTATTGCCACAAGTTACATTCAACATTTTTTGTCAGATGTTAGTTACACTTACCCCATCAACTGGTACGCAGAGCACACAATCCAGTTCTGGTTGAGGATTGCTCCACCACCAAGTAAGCGATCTAGGTAGTCCGAGTAAATTCCAACCTGTCCATAAAATATATTTAAACAAACAACCATTTAGCATTAAGGAAACACAAACCAAATTAATTTAAGAGAAACATGTTGTTTTATAACCCCTTTGAAACGTACGGTTCGCGTACACTACTGCGTGACACCCTCAGTGGCTTGATTGATGTTTCCTAAGTTGTCTCAGTCGAGACTTACGAGGATTCTCTTCGTAGCATAGGCGAGACTATTGACTGAAAGACAAGTCAACCGATGTGCGTTACACCAAAAAAAAATGTTATTAGTAATCATAAACCACGGAAGCTAACGATCTAACGAGCAAGGTAGTTTAAAAGGAATTTGTGTGAATTTACACTGACAGAAACAAATTATATAATTTTATTTATTTCACTTGTAAAAATTGAGCGAGAAGATATTAATGCTTAATGGTGCACAGTATAGGAAAATTGTTATGTCAAGACAGGAAAATAAACTTGGTTATTAAAAGATTGTTTTTACAAAACAAGGCGAATTGACATTTGTTTCCTCATGGACGTAAAAGAAAAGTTGCACTATTAATCTCAAATACATTACTAATTAAAAACAATTTTTAAACACAACAATGTTTTAAATCTGGCACTTCTGTTACGGGATTCTAATGTAGGCCTCGGTCTCGCAAATGACTTAAAAACAGGCCGCGCAATTATGAATTTGTGCAATGAGGTGATGAGTGACTAGAAAGCAGTGTTTACACTACTCATATTTTGCGAATCGAAGATTAAGAGAATACAATTTTTGTAGAGACGTACAGATTTTTATACAATCCGTGAATAAAGAGCGAGTGCCTGAAGGTAGTTTCTTATATTTTATTCTTATATTTGGAGTTGGAGAAATCTACAATACGTTGTGACAAATGTTTTAGGGATTTATTAGCTGACCATCTCTAATAGCTACACGATAGCTGTGACTTACATCACTAGACATATGTTCTTATGCCTCAACAACGTACACAGTAGTCAGACAAAAACACTTGTGTTCCGTGTTCTCCACAAAGTTCTCATTTAACTGGTATTGGTAGTAAGAGCAGTTTAAAAAAAGGACAGAACAATTTTTTACCAGTCGGAAAGCCTATATAATTTTCGTTGTGCTTCGATTAAATTGACTTACAGTAATTGATCGACCAGTACAACTTCATATTGTCTAACAATTGTATTCGCGTCGACATCCTTTAGAACAAAATGTGCCATCAATGATTATGACTACGATTTGATAAGACGGTTAACAACAATTCATTCTTACTGTAACTACGCTGTTTAGAACCACGTACAACAATAAACGTATGGCTAAGTATAAGATAAGAACTATTGTCTTAGGAATCCTGAAAAACATACGTTACAGCTATCTTACCGTATACGGATACTTTGTAATGTCTGCTGATTCGCCTCCAACAACCCCATAACTGTTTTCTTTCGCCTCTGGGACTTGATCCAACACACGGACCTCAGAAAGTTTACTAGGAATAGCAAATGCTGCAAGTAAAAGTACATTTTTCGATCTCCATGAATCAGATAAAGGTTACATGAACTTACTGTAAAAACTGATTAATTTTCTAATTGTGGTTGAAAAAATAAATAACTGAAGTAATCCATCATGCTCACGAAGATTCTGAAATATATTTCAAGACAAGTTACACGCATATCACACTCATTTCCCATGGAGGAAAGTAAATTCAAATTTCCAAGTATCTTTCTTAGAATTAATATTCATTTACCTACAATGTTTAAATTATTGCGCTTATTGATTTATCGTGTCTGTTATGTCAAGGAAATACGCACGATTGTACGTGCACTCAGTCCTCAATTACGTGGTTTGTATTTGTAACCTTTAACACTACATAAAAGAAAAAAGAAATATAGTTCATGACAAAATAACTACACTACATTAAACAAAAAAAAAGTGTTTTCTGTTCTTCTAGTAGGTTTTGATACTCGACAATTATGCAAACCTGAATACTTAAACGGATTTAGTGTACATATTTGCTTTGTTTAATAATTTGGTTACACCGAATTAAAAAATGTCTAACTCGCTCAATAAGAAGAAAAATTACTATAACCTAATGCATTAATATAAATTAATTTAGTATAAAGTAAAATAAACTTTCTCGATGAGGACGATTATTTGAAAGACCTTTGCCATAATTCAGTTACAACAAAGTATTAAAAAAATTTGTTTAATAGTGCATGTAATAGTGAAAATAACTTTTAATCATAATGTACAAAATATGAAGCAGTTTGTAATAAACAGAAATTAAAGTCATAGATAGACCAAATCAAGGAATTACAAGCATAATGTAAAGCCAGGTACTATAATAAATCTTAAGCCTATAAATTATAAAGTAGTATAAATGTCAACAAACTGTAAATTAGATAAAATAAGTGAATTTAAACTCTGTAGTGAACATAAAAGCCGTTTTACAAACAAAAATAAGATTTTAAAAACATTACAGTATAAAACTAAAAAGAAGGCCGAAGAGGAAATTGGTTTCTGATAATAGTGTATTCTAGAAAATTACGCCAACTCACTTTTGTTTAAGCGTCTTCTCAGTTAACATTAAAACCAAAGGGGTGCGGTATAGTTAATTGTTAATCCGGTAGTTCAGAATAAATAAGAACAGTCTTAGTAATGATTAACAATGTAAAATGAATTTTTTATCGAAAAACAATCATCACAGTAAAAACATGTATTTTATTAAACATGGTAATACAAAAAAAAACAAATGTTCTAACATATATACAAAACATTATCAATAGAACCTACCTGAAGATATTACAGCAAGAAGACAAATGTGTGACAACATGGCGAGACCTACTGACTGCTGTTCAGACATATAAGGTAGGAATTTACTGAACATCTCCTTTTATTGAATTCTTAACTCTCACTTTTATCAAATGAGATAAGCCTGGTAATTTCTCAAAGGTATCCTGAAATGCTGGCATCAATTGGCAAAATTGCGACAAAACGTTTTATGTGTGAATTCTCTGAAGAGCTACTTGACAGATTGCATCCATGATTTCCCCTTATCTTATTCACTGTTTTTTCTGTTTTAACAGAATTTACTGTCTACTGATTACAACAATCATGATCGTGTCGTTTATCCTTCATTAGTAATTCCATTACTGCTACTACTAGTACTACTGCTACTACTACTACTACTACTACTACTACTACTACTACTACTACTACTACTACTACTACTACTACTACTACTACTAATACTAATACTACTACTGCTACTGCTACTACTACTGCTGCAGCTGCCACTACTACTACTACTACTACTACTACTACTACTACTACTACTACTACTACTACTACTACTACTACTAGTACTATTATTACTACTACTGCTGCTGTTACTGCTACTACTACTACTGCTGCTGGTGCTGCTACTACTACTACTACTACTACTACTACTACTACTACTGCTGCTGCTGCTGGTGCTGCTGCTGGTGCTGCTGCTGCTACTGCTACTACTACTACTACTACTACTACTACTACTACTACTACTACTACTACTACTACTACTACTACTGCTGCTGCTCCTGCTGCTTCTGCTGTTACTGCTAATACTACTGCTATTATAACAGTAGTAGATTTAAAGTTGTCAAAATTCGGATCTTTTAAGAGAAATATATATTGATAGACGATTGGATTGGAAACTTTCAACCCCTTGCACAAATACTTCAAAACATAAATGGCGTCTTGAATCAAATAAAGAAATTTTTTCGTTAGTCCGTGCATATGTGTTTTATATGCATTGTTAAGTGAGTAAGTTTATGAATCATAAACATTGTATTTCTATAGCAATACTTACATGTTTATGGGTTTATACTACGAACTCTGTGTGTGTGTGTGTGTGCGTGCGTGCGTGCGCACGTGTGTGTGTGTGTGTGTGTGTGTGTGTGTGTGTGTGTGTGTGTGTGTGTGTGTGTGTGTGTGTGTGTGTGTGTGTGTGTGTGTGTGTGTGTGTGTGTGTGTGTGTGTGTGTGTGTGTGTGTGTGTGTGTGTTTCGTTAAACCTAAGTACAAATATGTATAATTCTGTACACATTTGTACCCGTTATATGTCTAGTACCACAGACTAGTAGGCATACTGTATTTTTTTTATATATACGTGTTCCTTTGAGCTCACATGTCGTACATAATTAGATTGTATTTGCGAACAAAAGAGAGAGAGAGAGAGAGAGAGAGAGAGAGAGAATGATTCGTTATTCG
Source organism: Magicicada septendecula (assembly GCA_034769895.1). NCBI lineage: Eukaryota > Metazoa > Arthropoda > Insecta > Hemiptera > Cicadidae > Magicicada > Magicicada septendecula. Next base: position 279,810,658 of record CM068370.1, on the reverse strand, counting down.
TGTTGTATATACGAGGATTTCACCGTATTTGTGTTATTGTAATGTAACAAATTTGTAGCTTATTGGTATTAAAATTAAACTAATAAATGTATCTGACAGTGATACTGTGTGCATTTAAGCTGCTATTACAAATACATTTTAATATTACATACATTACATAATATTACATAATAAATATTAATAAATACATATTACATAAATATTACATAATATTTACATACATTTTATGCTGTATAAATGAATTTAATTTCTCTGTAAAACTTACTCAACTTAAATTCGTCACTCATTACATCGAATAACTCTTAATTTTTCTCTCTCTGGTACGTGCGTATGTGTAATGAAAGTGTATGTTATGCATATCTGCGTACGTTCAGAAGTAGGGTCACCAACTTGAAGTCAAAGAGACCCTTGTGTCTAGAACACATATTACATTTATAAAAGTAAGTTGGAATAGAAAAAACTTCTGAATCTGTAACCGTATTATTTGTTGCTGTGTGTGTTTGTATTTGTTTTGAAGTTTCTTGGCTTGTGTCTAAGGAAGTTCCTGTATGTTTGACTGTTTAAACAAAAGGCACGTTACAACAGGTTGTTATAGCAAAAATAATACAAATTTATGCGCAAAAGTTACTACTACTTCTACAGTAGTATTCCATATTTAAAGGTGTCGTGAAAAGTCCGAGCTTTTCAGTCAGAACATTAAACAGTATTAGACGGTTGCAGGCCTTTAGACTTTTCTACTGATGCCTCAAGAAATTAATGATGTCTTTTTATCATTAAATTCAATTTTCCCTTTTATATTTATCATTAACGGCTGTCCATATGTATGTTTTCATGTGCGTTGTTACATGAATTAAGGAACAGTTAAGTTTGTGAATCATAATGTTACTCTGTATAGCAATAATAACCTATGTGTATATTTATCCTACGAAGTGTGTGTGTGTGTGTGTGTGTGTGTGTGTGTGTGTCTGTGTGTGTGTGTGTGTGTGCGTGTGCGGGGGGGTTTGTGTGTATGGGAACTTCGTATAAGTTGGACCACTTATTTCAAAAGAAGATTACAACGGTTTCGATATTACATAAATATTACAAATATGTGCAAACGTTTTTGTACTATACTAAATTAAATACTTAGGTAGAAAAAACTTTACCTCTGATAAATTGCTTATACAAATATTTTGTTATATGACAAGTTGTTACCGTGCAATGTGAACCGATAGTGTGTAATTTGGACAGGAAACTGTGTAATTTGGACGGGAAACTGTGTAATTTGGACAAGTATATATAACAATTTATAACGCGCTTGTAAGTACTTTAATAAAGCAATTCATCGTTATGTTGGTAGACTGTGATATTTTATTTACTTACACCTGACACAGTCTTTATGCGTCCACTTCTGCAATCATTTCACTACATTCGGTCATCACCATAGCGCCTCTGTACATCATCATAGTTGTGTCTTTAATGAAAATCACTTATTTTATTAGTATTAGTTATTTGAGAGATTTATAAAATGTTTAGCTTACGTTTATTTATTTATGGTGTTGCTGTAATATTTTTAAAGATTTCTGTTAAAATGGTGGTATGTTTTCAGTCAGGTCGCTGTTTGATACCTTGTTTTGATTTTTAATTTAACGTCCTAATTTGTTTCAAGAATTTTCTTTTTTCATAATGCATAGTATATTTCATTAAATTCAAATGAGGTGTTAAAATCTCTGGACAGTTTGTATTTTATATTTCTATTAGTTTTAATATTTCTACTTACTAAGTAGAAGTAGACAATTACAATTAGGCTTTCGCGTTTACCTTCCTCGTTGCCCATCATTCATCAATTTCGTTACACGCTGGTCACGAAAGAAACAGCAGCTCGGGTTTCGTGCCGCACAATCATTTAACAGAAGATTCTCTTCTAGAATTGTTTTGTTACATTTTTTTTATTAATTCTTCTAATCGAGAGAAAGTGTGTGTGAAGGGGGGACAAAGGAAGTCTTATTTAAATTACACGATAATGTTTTTTCCTATACATCATATATGCATTTTTGAATTACGAAAAAATATACTTATTAAATGGAAGTCATAATGTTGACAACAAAAATTCATTTGGTGCGTGCGAATTATGTGTGACGTATCAAACAGACTTTTACAAATACATTAAATATGGTTGTAATTGATTCCTGGAAAAATAATAGACAATGGCTCTTGCGACTACCTGTCGTGGAAACCCCATAAAGAATTACATGACATATTGAGGTCTATTAATTAACATTATTTTTTTATAAGTTGTTGGTTATATCCGTGTTATGACAAACTTGGGGAAATTTTAATAAATCACATGTTCACTGTTAAGTGGCTGGGAACAGATTTTTCGATATTTATATTACCACTAGTACACTGATTATCACAGCCACTTGAGCTAATAGGATAACATACACGTGGCAGTCTCGAGAAACACCTCCCTGAAAAATCCGGATCTTTGGTGAATAAATAACAGGTAACTACAGTCGTCAAACGTACTGTACTACCGAATCAGGCTTCATCAGTTTCTCACGATGATTCCAATTTGCTGGTGCCTGCTTGCTCTGATCTCTTCAGGTTAGTAATAGTATTTATTTATTGCTCGAATAATGGTTTTCGTTTTGGTGAAAAATTGCTTGAATAATTGATATTAAAATATACTTAATAAATTATTTTACCTTAAATTATCCGCCTTGTGACTTCTTGTAAATCTCGTCTATGACGCGTTTCGGAGACTATGCTCCATCATCAGATATTAAAATAAAAAAAAAACTGTTTTACTCTTTCGAGATCGTTACATAATAAAAATGCCAAATTTGCGTATGAACTGTACGCGAATTTGGGTGCGCACCCGTTCAAGTTCAGTCTGCTACTGAGCGGTTGCTACCTTAGCGTAGTCTTAGCGAGCAGACTCAAGGCGGTATCGTACAAGCGGTTGGATCCAAAGTTCAGTTGGTCATTTAACACGAAATCGCGACTGCTTAGGTTTGCGTATGCACTATAAATTTATAATAATTTATAGTGCATTCATGAAAATCCCTCCAAGGCATTCATGAAACAGCCCTTCTTGAACACATGCAACGGTATTAAGTTGGAATTAAAGTCAGTGTAATTATGATTTTGTGAAGTCAGGTGTCGGGCGTCATTAGATTTGATGCTGTTATCATTTCTTATTTTCTTGGGTATATGTTCCCGAAAACATATGAGGAAATCTCTCCCTGTCTGTTCAATATAGAAGCGATTGCAATCATTGCATATTAACTTGTATAATTAGTGGATATAAAAATTTTGTGTGTGTTACTGTTTATTCGGGGTTTAAGCTTGCTTCTTTCGTGTTTTTTCAGTAGTTTGTCAATGGTCAAATTATTGTAACCATTGGCAACCGCGATGTATTTTATGGTATTCAGATCATCACGATAGTCATTATCATCCAGGGGGATTGTCAATAATCTGTGAATAATACTATTGTATGCCGCCATTTTTTGTGAATAAGGATAATGGGAGCCCGCGTGTATTGTGGTGTCAGTGGTTGTTGGTTTCCTATAAATGTTGAATTTTAGTTTGTTCATCTGTCGAGTGATGGTTAAATCTAGAAAGTTTATCATGTTGTCAACCTCTGTTTGGAGAGTAAACTGGATGTTTCTATTTACACTATTTAAACAATTTTTAAATAATTCGATTTGTCTTAGAGTACCATCAAAAATTAAAAACATATCATCCATATAACGTGCATAAAATATTATTTTATTTGCGTATATATTATTGTTTAACAAATGAGTATTCTCGTAAAAATTCAAATAGATATCGTCCAGTAGGCCAGACAGGGGTGAGCCCATAGCCAGGCCATCATCTTGAATGTAAAACAAGCCATTGAAAGTGAAATAGTTTTGTTTTAAAATAACCTCGAGGAAGTTAATTAACTCAATTATCATCTGTGTGTTCATGAAACTATTATCAGTTAAATTGTTTCTCAAAATCTGTAACGTATCAATCTGTAATGTAATGTACAGGCGACTGGCTACACGTATTCTGAGAAACCCCTTGGAATTTTAGATCACATTCTCACTGCCAAGTGGGTAGGCAAAGATTTTTTTTCAAAACTCTATGACGACAAACTGATTGCTATAGCCACTTGAGTTGATCCGTTCGCGCACTAATGGCAATCATGAGTGATAAGTGTTTCACAGAAGTAAATAAAAGCGTAATTTCAGGCGATAACTGCATTGTGTCCTGTAATCTCGACTTAATCGGAATGCACAATGTTTCGGATTTGTTGGTGCTTGCTTGCTCTGATATCTTCTGGTATGTCAAAGTATTTACTTATTTTCATTAGTAATTGTTTACAAAACGTATTGTCAGTTCAGGAGAATACTTGTATAAATAGTTTTAAATTATGTGTGTGTGTGTGTGTGTGTGTGTGTGTGTGTGTGTGTGTGTGTGTGTGTGTGTTTATTTTTGGCTTAGCGAATGGCAGTTTGAACATTTATTGCCGCAATAGCTCATGAGGGAGTTACTTTTTTTGTATAAATGGAATCCTGATGCACAGTAACGGAGGAGGAGCATAATAACATAATCATAATGGAGGTTTTGTTGTGTAAAAAGGTTTACGAAGTCATGTAGTAACATAGGACTAGATATCCAAGCTAGTAAACGTGGAAATATACGATTCTAGATTTTAAATACAATTTGAATAAATTTCTATTTGGCGTAGTATTTATAATTAAAATTTCACAATTAATCAACTGCAGTTATTACTAAATCTTGATTTAATTTATCATTATTGTTATGGCGATGCATAGATCGTGATCGCTGAGCTGTCGGCTAATTTATTGAAAGCGTTACTTTTACTCATAGTCAACTGCTACTCATAATTTTTATCGACACTTCTCTGAATCAGTGGCACGTTTGCACAGTTTAATAGTTACAATAGTTTCCTATAGGCTATATACAGTTTTATAATACGAGTGTGTTCGTATTGCTGATCGTTATTTTAACGTGTCAGTCATATTAAAACAGAATTCATAGACTTATCAACAAATTAATGTTAATTAATATTTTCAATACTCTACATACATAAACACTACTTATATGACGAAATAGTCTCCACGTAACATTGTACAATTCCACAGTTTGCAACTGGTATACGATACGGATTAACCTAGTGCAAACATAGTCCAAGTAACAAGAAGCTTTTATGCCAAACATAACGCTTGTTAGTCAATGTATTCATTGTTGCTTGTTGACAGGTCTCGCTTTCCCCAGATCACAGCCACGGGACAGTAACCCGTTCACTAGTTTATCAACTCGAGGTCACAGTTACGGAGCATCTATTGGATACAAACAGGCAGAGATTAAAGATTATCCGTAGCTGGTGGGTTTCATTATAAGATAAATTTCATTACACGTAGATCTATTGCGTCATCTAAATAAAGTGTGTGTGTGTGTTGTAACATTTATTTAGTAAAATACTTTTTGAGAAATTACTTTTTTCATTTTGGATTGTTTTTTTTTAAATCCGACCGTATAGACCGTAGTATTCTATAGATCAGTGAATTAGTAAAGGATTATGATCAATCCTCGAAAGAACTACGAAAAATATCACAAAAAATAGTTTCTTAAAATAGTGTAAAAATTTGCATCAATAACAGAAGAAAAGCGTGGTGACAAAGAGAGGAAAAATGTGTGTGTGGGGGGGGGGGGTGATCTATGTTTATACTCACTGGGAATTTTGAAGATCAATTAAGCATTTCAGGCTTAATGTACAAACTTCAGTCGGATTTATATAAGTTTCTCCTAATATGGAAATAGTATGAATTTAAATGTCCCGTTTTAGAAGACAAAGAAATAACGAAAAAACCTGTACATTATGAATTCGAAGCAGATTATAAATGACATTTTCAATACAAGATACGTGTCTAGAAGTGTTATTAGAAGTCATAGTAATAGTATAAGTATTTGAAGTAAATATTAACGTTAGAATTATTACTATTACTATTACTATTAATATTAGTATTAGTAGTAGTAGTAGTAGTAGTAGTAGTAGTAGTAGTAGTAGTAGTAGCAGTAATAGTAGTAGTAAACTTATAAATAGTAGTAGTAATATTTCTGTTGTTGTTGTTGTTGTTGTTGTTGTTGTTGTCGCTATGTATTTGATTTTGTAGGTTTCGTAAAAATCAAAATCTGTATACTGTATTACTTTATTTCAGGCTTCACTTATTTACGAAACCCCGAAGGTCCCGGTAGGAGCAGCTGCCATCCTCAACAAGCATTGGCTTGTTACTATGGTCTACGTGTCCTTGTAAGTATATTCAGTACTTGTATAAGTGTAACGTGGAATTGCTGCGCCAGTCAGTAAGCTAGAACAGCGATTTTATCCCTTTATTTCATTACGTTACAGACGCAGTAGTTGTGATAACAGTTGCAATCGTCATGTAGCAAATAAAAAGTAAAGGCTGTTAGAAAACAGTCAGAGACGCGGACGTTAGATAAGAAATAACACAACAGTCCTCTTGTTAGTGGTTACAACTGTCTTGAGTCAGAAGTGTATACTAAAAAGAAATCAAAGAGTATTAATAAAAGAGGAAACAAATATATTTTAGGAACCAATGACGATTCTTTCTCTCCTCATATCCACTACTTGTGGAGTAAAACACTACTGATGAGTGAACCTGTAATATAGGTGTGTGTGTGTGTGTGTGTGTGTGTGTGTGTGTGCGTGTGCGCGCGCGAGCGCGAGTGCCCCATTCGCAAGTAATTTATGTTTACCAACTAACGGATAAGATCAATTTCTTCTATACATTAAGTTACAGTCAATTCTGTATTGTTAGATCACACGCTCGATCTACATATTATCTACAGTTTAATGTCAAACCATGCATGTCGTAATGTCTACAGTGCACCCAACATCGGAGGTGACTGATACTCATTTACGCCAACTGTAGTTGCAGAACAATTTTATATATATGAAACACTGAATTGTTTCTGCTTTAAATGTGATATTGATAAAAAGTGTAATATAATTTAAAACATAATATTCAGTATATACAAAAACATAATATTTGGAAATGCAAAAGTCTTATTCAGTCCGGTAACAGTCAGCTTTCAGTTTATTGTAAGCATGTGTTTATAGTTTTGTAAACAGAAGAATGGAACGTGTTTTCCATGTTTTCAGGGTAATGCCATATGAAATAAAACTGTACGTTGGTACCAACAATGCGGGTAGAGGCGGCCAACCTCTGAACGTGACAAAGAACATAGGTCACAAGAAATTCCACAGACATTATTACTTGGACTACAACATTGGATTGTTGAAAACAGACACGCCAATAACATTCAGTGATACCGTTAAACCTGTCAAGCTGGCGAACGCCGTGCCTAAAGCCGCAACAAACTGTAGGCTACTCTTCTTGGATACGGTTTCGTTGGGGTAAGGCCATAAATACAGTAGTCTTCTTACAAGTATCAAGTTGTTTTTATTGTATGTCATGTATATTGGAGATATATATGAGTGTTACAGTGCAAACCAGGAATAGGTTTATCTTATAACACTGTAAATTTTGATAATGCAACATATTTTGAGCTTCTGTATGAAGACAACGCTGTTCGCTCTCTTCTTTAATCAAGTGGTGCCGCCTCAAGTGTTGCAACTTCACTTTTACCAGATATTCTTTTTTGTAGATCTTTAGCCTCACTGTGATATTAATGT
>CM068370.1:277307944-277560444 GCA_034769895.1 Magicicada septendecula | reverse complement strand
CGCAGGTGGTCAAATGAGAAATTGCTACTATAAAAAAAAAAAAAAATACGGTAAGAATATATTTCAGACAATTGTACAGACATAATAATTTGATCATACACACACACACACACACACACACACACACACACACACATGTATTAAATTCAATAAATAATGTGCTTGATAATGCAAATAATTTTTACGTTTAAATAAAATCCTAAAATATATGTTCAATTAGAAGTGAGACATAATAATTTGATCATACACACACGCGTGCGCACACACACACACACACACACACATGTATTAAATTCAATAAATAATAATGCGCTTGATGATGTTTTAATGCAAATAATTTAGGAAAGTCTACATTCCACTTTCATAAGGAAATGGTCACCGCTTACAGCTATGCATGTCCACAACAGAATTAGAGAGATATAAATGTCATCATTCGCTGTGACCTGCTTTCTAAATTTGCTACATTAAAAATGTTTGTTTAAAGCAATATTTCAGAGAATTGTAACAGACATAATAATAATTTGATCATACACACACACACACACACACACACACACACACACACACACACACACACACATGCATTAAATTCAATACATAATGCGCTTGATAATGTTTTTACGTTTAAATAAATCTGTACACTCACCAACTAGTATGTGTGTTGTCTATACACCCTTAATGATGAAAGTTGTGTGTGTATACTGACGCCGTACAATACTACAACAGTCTTTCAACTATTTAAAAAATATCGGTATGGAGAACCATACATGACTTCCATATTCTAAGATTTATATTTAAAATCATTTTCAGCCAAACAGCCAGGCTGTGTCTTACCTGCCTTTTTATTGCTGTATTAAATGAAAAATATTATATTACATTAAAATGAAAAAATTATAATTTTATTGCCTGGCAACAAAATTATTTTATTTTTAACAATTACCATTCTTTCAAAAAGTTTAAATAAATTTTCAAGTACTTTACTCTTGTTAAAACGTAAAAGGTTGCAGGTAAACTACCCCTTCCCCTTAACCGATCTTCACCAAAATCGAAAGTCATTGAGACCTCTACAATTCAGGGACGTATGCAAAAAATTATTTGATTCTGTTTGAATTTGCGGCTATCGTTTGCCATAGAAAATACGCTTGATAAAAAAACGTTGCAGGTAAACTACCCCTTCCCTTTAACCGATCTTCACCAAAAACAATAGGTCTTGAGTACTCTACAAATCAGGGCTGTATGCAAAACATTATTTGATTCTGTTTGAATTTGCGGCTGTTATCGTTTGCCATAGAAAATACCCTTGTTAAAAAACGTTGCAGGTAAACTACCCCTTTCCCTCAACCGATCTTCACCAAAAACAATAGGTCTTGAGAACTCTGCAATTTAGGGCTGTATGCAAATAATCTTTTGATTCTGTTTGAATTTGCGGCTGTTATCGTTTGCCATAGGAAATACCCTTGTTAAAACATAAAACGTTACAGGTAAACTACCCCTTTCTCTTAACCGATCTTCACCAAAAACAATAGGTCTTGGGTACTCTACAAATCGGGGCTGTATGCAAAACATTATTTGATTCTGTTTTAATTTGCGGCTGTTATCGTTTGCCATATAAAATACCCTTGTTAAAAAAACGTTGCAGGTAAACTACCCCTTCCCCTTAACCGATCTTCACCAAAAACAATAGGTCTTGAGTACTCTACAAATAAGGGCTGTATGCTAAACATTATTTGATTCTGTTTGAATTTGCGGCTGTTATCGTTTGCCATAGAAAATACCCTTGTTAAAAAAACGTTGCAGGTAAACTACCCCTTTCCCTCAACCGATCTTCACCAAAAACAATAGGTCTTGAGAACTCTACAATTTAGGGCTGTATGCAAATAATCTTTTGATTCTGTTTGAATTTGCGGCTGTTATCGTTTGCCATAGGAAATACCCTTGTTAAAACATAAAACGTTACAGGTAAACTACCCCTTTCCGTTAACCGATCTTCACCAAAAACAATAGGTCTTGAGTACTCTACACATCGAGGCTGTATGCAAAACATTATTTGATTCTGTTTGAATTTGCGGCTGTTATCGTTTGCCATATAAAATACCCTTGTTAAAAAAACGTTGCAGGTAAACTACCCCTTTCCCTCAACCGAACTTCACCAAAAACAATAGGTCTTGAGAACTCTACAATTTAGGGCTGTATGCAAATAATCTTTTGATTCTGTTTGAATTTGCGGCTGTTATCGTTTGCCATAGGAAATACCCTTGTTAAAACATAAAATGTTACAGGTAAACTTCCCCTTTCCCTTAACCGATCTTCACCAAAATCAACAGATCTTGAGAACTCTACAATTCAGAGCTGTATGCGAAACATTATTTGATTCTGTTTGAATTTGCGGCAGTTATCGTTTGCCATAGAAAAAAATCTACAGACACACAGACAGACACTTTTCGGAAAACGACTTTTTTTCATGTTTTGAGTGTAGTAGAATCAGAATCTGCAATAATCTCGAACACGATTTTTTTTTTGCCATCACCATACTTCCATTCCTTAAGGAATATGGAAGTAAAAATGCGGTGATAGCTTTCACGCAGGTGGTCAAATGAGAAATTGCTACTATAAAAAAAAAAATACGGTAAGAATATATTTCAGACAATTGTACAGACATAATAATTTGATCACACACACACACACACACACACACACACACACACACACACACACACACACACACACACACACACACACACACACACACACACACACACACACACATGTATTAAATTCAATAAATAATGTGCTTGATAATGCAAATAATTTTTACGTTTAAATAAAATCCTAAAATATATCTTCAATTAGAAGTGAGACATAATAATTTGATCATACACACACGCGTGCGCACACACACACACACACATGTATTAAATTCAATAAATAATAATGCGCTTGATGATGTTTTAATGCAAATAATTTAAGAAAGTCTACATTCCACTTTCATAAGGAAATGGTCACCGCTTACAGCTATGCATGTCCACAACAGAATTAGAGAGATATAAATGTCATCATTCGTTGTGACCTGCTTTCTAAATTTGTTACATTAAAAATGTTTGTTTAAAGCAATATTTCAGAGAATTGTAACAGACATAATAATAATTTGATCATACACACACACACATGTATTAAATTCAATAAATAATGCGCTTGATAATGTTTTTACGTTTAAATAAATCTGTACACTCACCAACTAGTATGTGTGTTGTCTATACACCCTTAATGATAAAAGTTGTGTGTGTATATTGACGCCGTACAATACTACAACAGTCTTTCAACTATTTAAAAAATGCAGTGATAGCTTTCACGCAGGCGGTCAAATGAGAAATTGCCGCTATAAAAAAAAAATACGGTAAGAATATATTTCAGACAATTGTACCAGACATAATAATTTGATCATACACACACACACACACACACACACACACACACACACACACACATATGTATTAAATTCAATAAATAATGTGCGTGATAATGCAAATAATTTTTACGTTTAAATAAAATCGGTACATACAATAAAATTAATATAAAAATACATTAAGAATATATTTCAGAAAATTGTAGCAGACATAATAATAATTTGATCATACACACACACACATGTATTAAATTCAATAAATTTGATAATTTTTACGTTTAAATAAAATCTGTACACTTACCAAAGAAGATATGTATACTGAAGACACGTAAGACGTACAGTATCAGCATGCGCAGGCAGACAAATGAGACATTGGCGTATATATATTGTACACTGTAGTGGGGAAAGCTCGTGTGTGTGTCCGTTTTTAGAGTAATTACTGTCAGCGGTGCTAATGCTTGACAGGTGTCAAATTAGAAAGTAGAGCGCTTGATTTAGACAACGTACACAAGGTTAATTACCTCCGGTTTAAGTACATTTTAGTATCGCTAATTACAATAATCCATAAGTAGCACGACTTACTGACGCTTATGTAAAACCGAGGACATAAAGAGAGAGTGAGAGAGGGAGGGAGAGAGATAGTTATTTACATTCAAGAGAGAATTGACTCATCACCCGCCCCTGATATGCAAATCAGCTTCATTAAAAATAAAAATAAAGCATGCACGACAAACATACTCTCTCGAGTCTCAGATTCTGGCGGACAAATATCCATTTTCACTTGATAGATAGGCGTACCATTTATACATATTTTGTAAATACTAGTTTAAATATATATATTTTTTCATATTTTATGCGTAACACTTTACCACACACAGACTTGGCAGTATATTAATTTCTAAATCGCAGTCAATGACTGTCATGTGCCAAAATTAGAAGTAGAACGCAATGAGGTAGGCGATAAATATATTTCCTGGTGATTACATTTTAGTATCGCTAATTACAATAATCCATAAGTAGCACGACTTACTGACGCTTATGTAAAACCGATGACATAAAGAGAGAGATAGAGGGAGGGAGAGAGATAGTTATTTACATTCATAGGGAGAATTGACTCATCACCCACCCCTGATATGCAAATCAGCTTCATTAAAAATAAAAAATAAAGCATGCACGACAAACATACTCTCTCGAGTCTCAGATTCTGGCGGATAAATATCCATTTTCACTTGATAGATAGGTGCACCATTTATACATTTAATTAAAAAATAAACATTCAAATGTGAGAGAGAGTAACAATTATGATCATATAGTTTGAATTTCCCACCCCAGAAGAGAAAAAAATGTTGGCAGATCTGCTCTATACACACAATAATGTAAGATTGGTAACCCTGATCATATATTTTAATATATACACTATATAACACATATTTGAATTTCCCTCCCCCCCGCCACAGAAAATGTTGACAACCCTGCTCATATAAAATATTTATACACTATAATAATAATACGAAGGTTGGTACACCTGATCATATAGATTTAATATACATTATAACACACGACAAATTTGAACTCATGCAAGGTTGGTAACCCTGATCATATATTTAATATATACACTATAATGCATCAAGTCGGAACCCCCCCACCCTCCACCCACCCCTGATATGCAAATTAATTTAATTAAAAAATAAAAAAATCAAATAAAAAATTTTATTCGCGGAAATTCGCGGATGCTGTGGTCCATTTGGGATGCTGCGGGTCCAGCTGATAGAAAGTGAAAGTGATCTAGGCTCGCGAAAGGCGGCATATATTTGAACTTGGCGCGCGAAAGGCGGCATGAAATTTTATTGGTCGATGCTGCGGGTCCAGCGGTGGTGGTGGGGGAATAACGGTACTTTGGTCAGGAACCTCATTTTCCCTCTACTCGTGTGTGTATAAAATTTTGCTGCTGACTTCGTAAAATCTTTACAGAGCTATTTCCATTGTCTTCCAAAGTTTTCATTACCATTTGCATTGGTACGCAGTTGTTGACCGATTTCAAAACGGGTCTCTTTCTGATCGTCGTCAACAAACACAGTAAGAATTTTTCAGTGATACGATACATTTAAATTTTTCTATCAAAATTTAATTTTACGATCTTAAATGGGTTCTGTCAGAAAGTATCGGCATTTAAACGATGATTTACAATTACCACATCACGAGCTCTCTTCCCATGATCTTCGATATCGCTTTGATCTGCACTGACCATTGTTTTTCCCTCTTTAAAAATTCTTAAACTAATCGTTCGCCTCACGCAGGCTTCCGCGTATGCTTAATTGAAAACCAGAATGTCTCTGAAAAGTTTTAACCTAGTTTTGCTGCAAAATTTCAGACGTACACGTTGTTTTCGCGGTCTTTCTTAATCGCTTTGTCACTAATCCGCCGGCCAGCGTGTGCACGTCCCCACTCAATGTGATATACCTCAAAGACTACTGCTAATAGCGGAACACAATAAGTGGTAGTTTGTTGTCAAAAACTATCGCTAGGTGCGCACAAAGTCGCGGCGCGTTGTTTGTGCGGATTGATGTGTTAATCAAAAAGTTTGGTCTTTTTATGAACACACCTCGTATATTAACTCATACATAATTTACATTAAAATGAAAAAATTATAATTTTATTGCCTGGCAACAAAATTATTTTATTTTTAACAATTACCGTTGTTTGAAAAAGTTTAAATGCATTTTACTTCCATATTCCTTAAGGAATGGAAGTATGGTGATGGCAAAAAAAATCTTGTTAGAGATTATTGCAGATTCTGATTGTACTACACTCAAAACATGAAAAAAAGTCGTTTTCCGAAATGTGTCTGTGTGTGTGTCTGTCTGTCTGTCTGTGTGTCTGTGTGTAGATTTTTTTCTATGGCAAACGATAACTGCCGCAAATTCAAACAGAATCAAATAATTTTTTGCATACAGCCCTGATTTGTAGATTACTCACGACCTATTGTTTTTGGTGAAGATCGATTGAGGGAAAGAGGTAGTTTACCTGTAACATTTTATGTTTTAACAAGGGTATTTCCTATGGCAAACGATAACAGCCGCAAATTCAAACAGAATCAAAAGATTATTTGCATACAGCCCTAAATTGTAGAGTTCTCAAGACCTATTGTTTTTGGTGAAGATCGGTTGAGGGAAAGGGGTAGTTTACCAGCAACGTTTTTTTAACAAGGGTATTTTCTATGGCAAACGATAACAGCCGCAAATTCAAACAGAATCAAATATTTTTTGCATACAGTCCTGATTTGTAGAGTACTCAAGACCTATTGTTTTTGGTGAACATCGGTTAAGGGGAAGGGGTAGTTTACCTGCAACGTTTTTTTATCAAGCGTATTTTCTATGGCAAACGATAACAGCCGCAAATTCAAACAGAATCAAATAATTTTTTGCATACGTCCCTGAATTGTAGAGGTCTCAAGGATTTTCGATTTTGGTGAAGATCGGTTAAAAGGAAGGGGTAGTATACCTGCAACCTTTTACGTTTTAACAAGAGTAAAGTACTTGAAAATTCATTTAAACTTTTTGAAACAATGGTAATTGTTAAAAATAAAATAATTTTGTTGCCAGGCAATAAAATTATAATTTTTTCATTTTAATGTAAATTATGTATGAGTTAATATCTTTATATATATAATTCTTCTGTACGTGTGTATGTCACTGAACTCCTCCATGTATAAAATAATATATCGTTCATGGCAGGTAAGCATATCTCAGTTATGTAATGTTTACGTTTCCATTTTATTATTATGCCTACAGTAATAAAAAGGCAGGTAAGACACACACACACACACACACACACACAGTCACGTTATTTCTGGCCTCACTCATGTTTATTTTCTTACATTTGCACGCTTTTTAAATGGAAAGTGCCGAAACCCACACCAACATAACGCGTGCAAGCCGAAAAAATGGACATCAATTTGCTTACTGGCGAAGCTAGTAGTTAATGAATGGGTAGGCAAAAATCTTATCTTAAATTTTTTTTAAGGAATCACTAAAAGGACGGTGGTTCAAATCGGACGCTGAGGTAGAGTTTTCTGTAACCGAATGGTTCCACAAACAGCCGTAAGAATTTTACTAGCAGGGAATCTACAGGTTAGCGCAACAGCACAACAGTGGGAGTCTTAATGTTATTGGAGACTTCTTTTAAAATCGTTGAATAAAAAATGCTTTACAGCTCTATACGTGTTTCTATTGAACAATCCTTGTATTAGTCATACATAATAATACAACTGATTGAACTTCAAATTTTTAAACTTGATTAGTTTCTATATATATGTTTAATGTTACAAATAATTCAAATAACAATCTTGATCATCTGTTAGTTCAGCGGAATAACAGTGACACTTTTAATAACCGCATAAAATAAACACTTAGAAACAACACAGGCGCTTTAACTTAACTGTTTGGACCACAGAAGTGAGGCATGCCTCAACGCTCTATGTGTACAGCGCGGGACAATCCCCCCTCCCTTCACTTCACTATCACAC
Organism: Magicicada septendecula; assembly: GCA_034769895.1. Lineage (NCBI taxonomy): Eukaryota > Metazoa > Arthropoda > Insecta > Hemiptera > Cicadidae > Magicicada > Magicicada septendecula. The sequence goes on along the minus strand of CM068370.1, from coordinate 277,552,516 downwards.
CATTACATTGCTTACATACGATGTATACAAAATATCGGTATGGAGAACCATACATGACTTCCATATTCTAAGATTTATATTTAAAATCATTTTCAGCCAAACAGCCAGGCTGTGTCTTACCTGCCTTTTTATTGCTGTATTAAATGAAAAATATTATATTACATTAAAATGAAAAAATTATAATTTTATTGCCTGGCAACAAAATTATTTTATTTTTAACAATTACCATTGTTTCAAAAAGTTTAAATAAATTTTCAAGTACTTTACTCTTGTTAAAACGTAAAAGGTTGCAAGTAAACTACCCCTTCCCCTTAACCGATCTTCACCAAAATCGAAAGTCATTGAGACCTCTACAATTCAGGGACGTATGCAAAAAATTATTTTTGATTCTGTTTGAATTTGCGGCTATCGTTTGCCATAGAAAATACCCTTGATAAAAAAACGTTGCAGGTAAACTACCCCTTCCCCTTAACCGACCTTCACCAAAAACAATAGGTCTTGAGTACTCTACAAATGAGGGCTGTATGCAAAACATTATTTGATTCTGTTTGAATTTGCGACTGTTATCGTTTGCCAAACAAACAAAATTACCCTTGCTAAAAAAACCGTTGCAGGTAAACTACCCCTTTCCCTCAACCGATCTTCACCAAAAACAATAGGTCGCGAGTACTCTGCAAATCAGGCCTGCATGCAAAACATTATTTGATTATGTTTGAATTTGCGGCTGTTATCGTTTGCCATAGAAAATACCCTTGTTAAAAAAACGTTGCAGGTAAACTACCCCTTTCCCTCAACCGAACTTCACCAAAAACAACAGGTCTTGAGAACTCTACAATTTAGGGCTGTATGCAAATAATCTTTTGATTCTGTTTGAATTTGCGGCTGTTATCGTTTGCCATAAGAAATACCCTTGTTAAAACATAAAACGTTACAGGTAAACTACCCCTTTCCCTTAACCGATCTTCACCAAAATCAACAGATCTTGAGAACTCTACAATTTAGGGCTGTATGCGAAACATTATTTGATTCTGTTTGAATTTGCGACTGTTATCGTTTGCCAAACAAACAAAATTACCCTTGCTAAAAAAAACCGTTGCAGGTAAACTACCCCTTTCCCTCAACCGATCTTCACCAAAAACAATAGGTCGCGAGTACTCTGCAAATCAGGCCTGCATGCAAAACATTATTTGATTCTGTTTGAATTTGCGGCTGTTATCGTTTGCCATAGAAAATACCCTAGTTAAAAAAACGTTGCAGGTAAACTACCCCTTTCCCTCAACCGATCTTCACCAAAAACAATAGGACTTGAGAACTCTACAATTTAGGGCCGTATGCAAATAATCTTTTGATTCTGTTTGAATTTGCGGCTGTTATCGTTTGCCATAGGAAATACCCTTGTTAAAACATAAAACGTTACAGGTAAACTACCCCTTTCCCTTAACCGATCTTCACCAAAAACAATAGGTCTTGAATACTCTACAAATCAGGGCTGTATGCAAAACATTATTTGATTCTGTTTGAATTGAATTTGGGGCTGTTATCGTTTGCCATAGAAAATACCCTTGTTAAAAAAACGTTGCAGGTAAACTACCCCTTTCCCTCAACCGATCTTCACCAAAAACAATAGGACTTGAGAACTCTACAATTTAGGGCCGTATGCAAATAATCTTTTGATTCTGTTTGAATTTGCGGCTGTTATCGTTTGCCATAGGAAATACCCTTGTTAAAACATAAAACGTTACAGGTAAACTACCCCTTTCCCTTAACCGATCTTCACCAAAAACAATAGGTCTTGAATACTCTACAAATCAGGGCTGTATGCAAAACATTATTTGATTCTGTTTGAATTGAATTTGGGGCTGTTATCGTTTGCCATAGAAAATACCCTTGTTAAAAAAACGTTGCAGGTAAACTACCCCTTTCCCTCAACCGAACTTCACCAAAAACAATAGGTCTTGAGAACTCTACAATTTAGGGCTGTATGCAAATAATCTTTTGATTCTGTTTGAATTTGCGGATGTTATCGTTTGCCATAAGAAATACCCTTGTTAAAACATAAAACGTTACAGGTAAACTACACCTTTCCCTTAACCGATATTCACCAAAATCAACAGATCTTGAGAACTCTACAATTTAGGGCTGTATGCGAAACATTATTTGATTCTGTTTGAATTTGCGACTGTTATCGTTTGCCAAACAAACAAAATTACCCTTGCTAAAAAAAAACCGTTGCAGGTAAACTACCCCTTTCCCTCAACTGATCTTCACCAAAAACAATAGGTCGCGAGTACTCTGCAAATCAGGGCTGCATGCAAAAAATTATTTGATTCTGTTTGAATTTGCGGCAGTTATCGTTTGCCATAGAAAAAAAATCTACAGAGAGACACACAGACAGACAGACACACACACAGACAGACAGACAGACAGACAGACACACACACAGACACTTTTCGGAAAACGACTTTTTTTCATGTTTTGAGTGTAGTAGAATCAGAATCTGGAATAATCTCGAACACGATTTTTTTTGCCATCACCATACATCCATTCCTTAAGGAATATGGAAGTAAAACGCTGAGGCAAGTTCAGGTTGCCTCATTCGCTTTAAACGAACTATGCCGAATCTCACCTGTCACCATCTAGCGGTCGCTCAATAAAGCACGTTTCGGTTTAATAAATTTGATAGTCGCAGTAACAATGTATAATCTTTACGTTATGTAGTTCATACGTATTTATAATTTTTATTCTACAGAATTTTTTAGGGTAGGCATTGCTTCAATTGGCTCCATGTAACTTCGCCACTGATATATATGTGTACAACGTTATCGGCAACAAAGAAGTAGTTTTTGTTAAAATTCTTTCCCGGGATATTTGGCCGTACTCAAATGTTTTCTACAAAACCAGACATTCTGGCAATGCCATCGACTTCCATCATCAGTGAAAATCGAGTGCGATAACGTGAGGTGGTATACGATAGTGACCACAGTACTGTGGTTAAGGCTGAAGCAGTAAGTAGAGAGAAGTAGTTTCTATGGTAATATTTCATTTCGAAAATGATTTTAAATATAAATCTTAGAATATGGAAGTCAGGTATAGTTCTCCATACCGATATTTCAAGTACTTTACTGTTGTTAAAACGTAAAACGTTGCAGGTAAACTACCCCTTCCCCTTAACCGATCTTCACCAAAATCAAAATTCCATGAGACCTCTACAATCCAGGGACGTATGCAAAAAATTATTTGATTCTGTTTGAATTTGCGGCTGTTATCGTTTGCCATAGAAAATACGCTTGATAAAAAAACGTTGCAGGTAAACTACCCCTTCCCCTTAACCGATCTTCACCAAAAACAACAGATCTTGAGAACTCTACAATTCAGGGCTGTATGCGAAACATTATTTGATTCTGTTTGAATTTGCGGCTGTTATCGTTTGCCAAAAAAAAATTTCCCTTGATAAAAAAAACCGTTGCTGGTAAACTACCCCTTTCCCTCAACCGATATTTACCAAAAACAACAGATCGTGAGTACTCTACAAATCAGGGCTGCATGCAAAAAATTATTTGATTCTGTTTGAATTTGCGGCTTTTATCGTTTGCCATAGAAAATACCCTTGTTAAAAAAACGTTGCAGGTAAACTACCCCTTTCCCTTAACCGATCTTCACCAAAAACAATAGGTCTTGAGAACTCTAAAATTTAGGGCATTATGCGTATAATCTTTTGATTCTGTTTGAATTTGCGGCTGTTATCGTTTGCCATATAAAATACCCTTGTTAAAACATAAAACGTTGCAGGTAAACTACCCCTTTCCCCTAACCGATCTTCACCAAAACAACAGATCTTGAGAACTCTACAATTCAGGGCTGTATGCGAAACATTATTTGATTCTGTTTGAATTTGCGGCTGTTATCGTTTGCCAAAAAAAAATTTCCCTTGATAAAAAAAACCGTTGCAGGTAAACTACCCCTTTCCCTCAACCGATCTTCACCAAAAACAATAGATAGTGAGTACTCTACAAATCAGGGATGTATGCAAAAAATTATTTGATTCTGTTTGAATTTGCGGCTGTTATCGTTTGCCATAGAAAAAAAATCTACACACAGACAGACACACAGACACACAGACACACACACAGACACTTTTCGAAAAACGACTTTTTTTCATGTTTTGAGTGTAGTACAATCAGAATCTGCAATAATCTCGAACACGATTGTTTTTGCCATTACCATACTTCCATTTCCTTAAGGAATATGGAAGTAAAAAGTAATACACTTGATAAAAAAAACCGATGCAGGTAAACTACCCCTTTCCCTTAAACGATCTTCACCAAAAACAATAGGTCGCGAGTACTCTACAAATCAGGGCTGCATGCAAAAAATTATTTGATTCTGTTTGAATTTGCGGCTGTTATCGTTTGCCATAGAAAATACCCTTTTAAAACATAAAACGTTGCCGGTAAACTACCCCTTTCCCTTAACCGATCTTCACCAAAAACAAAAGGTCTTGAGAACTCTACAACTCAGGGCAGTATGCAAAACATTATTTGATTATGTTTGAATTTGCGGCTGTTATCGTTTGCCATAGAAAATACCCTTGTTAAAACATAAAACGTTGCAGGTAAACTACCCCATTCCCTTAATAGATCTTTACCAAAATCAACAGATCTTAAGAACTCTACAATTCAGGGCTGTATGCAAAATATTATATGATTTTGTTTGAATTTGCGGCTGTTATCGTTTGCCATACAAAAAAGTAATACCCTTGATAAAAAAAAACCGATGCAGGTAAACTACCCCTTTCCCTTAAACGATCTTCACCAAAAACAATAGATCGCGAGTACTCTACAAATCAGGGCTGCATGCAAAAAATTATTTGATTCTGTTTGAATTTGCGGCTTTTATCGTTTGCCATAGAAAAATATCGGTATGGAGAACCATACATGACTTCCATATTCTAAGACTTATAATCTGAAATATGCTTGCCTGCCAAGCACGATATATTTTGTAATATATACATAATTTACATTAAAATGAAAACATTATTATTTTATTGCCTGGCAACAAAATTATTTTATTTTTAACAATTACCATTGTTTGAAAAAGTTTAAATGAATTTTCAAGTACTTTACTCTTGTTAAAACGTAAAATGTTGCTGGTAAACTACCCCTTCCCATTAACCGATCTTCACCAAAATCTAATGGCCTTGAGTACTCTACAATTCACTTACGTATGCAAAAAATTATTTGATTCTGTTTGAATTTGCGGCAGTTATCGTTTGCCATAGAAAATACGCTTTATAACAAACGTTGCTGGTAAACTGCCCCTTCCCCTCAACCGATCTTCACCAAAAACAACAGGTCTTGAGTACTTTACAAACCAGGGCTGTATGCAGAAAATTATTTGATTATGTTTGAATTTGCGGCTGTTATCGTTTGCCATAGAAAATAACCTTGTTAAAAAAACTTTGTGGGTAAACTACCCCTTCCCCTCAACCGATCTTCACCAAAAACAATAGGTCGTGAGTACTCTACAAATCAGGGCTGTATGCAAAAAGTTATTTGATTCTGTTTGAATTTGCGGCAGTTATCGTTTGCCATAGAAAATAACCTTGTTAAAAAAACTTTGTGGGTAAACTACCCCTTTCCCTCAACCGATCTTCACCAAAAATAATAGGTCTTGAGAACTCTACAATTTAGGGCTGTATGCAAATAATCTTTTGATTCTGTTTGAATTTGCGGCTGTTATCGTTTGCCATAAGAAAGACCCTTGTTAAAACATAAAACGTTACAGGTAAACTACCCATTTCCCTTAACCGATCTTCACCAAAATCAAAAGATCTTGAGAACTCTAAAATTCAGGGCTGTGTGCGAAACATTATTTGATTCTGTTTGAATGTGCGGCTGTTATCGTTTGCCATAGAAAAAAAATCTACAGATAGACACACAGACAGACAGACAGACACACAGACACACACACAGACACTTTTCGGAAAACGACTTTTTTTCATGTTTTGAGTGTAGTAGAATCAGAATCTGCAATAATCTCGAACACGATTTTTTTTGCCATCACCATACTTCCATTCCTTAAGGAACAAGTACTTTACTCTTGTTAAAACGTAAAAGGTTGCAGGTAAACTACCCCTTCCCCTTAACCGATCTTCACCAAAATCGAAAGTCCTTGAGACCTCTACAATTCAGGGATGTATGCAAAACATAATTTGATTCTGTTTGAATTTGCGGCTGTTATCGTTTGCCATATAAAATAGCCTTGTTAAAAAAACGTTGCAGGTAAACTACCCCTTCCCCTTAACCGATCTTCACCATAAACAATAGGTCTTGAGTACTCTACAAATCAGGGCTGTATGCTAAACATTATTTGATTCTGTTTGAATTTGCGGCTGTTATCGTTTGCCAAACAAACAAAATTACCCTTGCTAAAAAAAACCGTTGCAGGTAAACTACCCCTTTCCCTCAACCGATCTTCACCAAAAACAATAGGTCGCGAGTACTCTGCAAATGAGTGCTGCATGCAAAAAATTATTTGATTCTGTTTGAATTTGCGGCAGTTATCGTTTGCCATAGAAAAAAAATCTACAGACACACAGACACACACACAGACAGACAGACACACACACGCAGACACTTTTCGGAAAACGACTTTTTTTCATGTTTTGAGTGTAGTAGAATCAGAATCTGGAATAATCTCGAACACGATTTTTTTTGCCATCACCATACTTCCATTCCTTAAGGAATATGGAAGTAATACCCTATTAAAACATAAAACGTTGCTGGTAAACTACCCCTTTCCCTTAAGCGATCTTCACCAAAAACAAAAGGTCTTGAGAACTCTACAATTCAGGGCAGTATGCAAAACATTATTTCATTATGTTTGAATTTGCGGCTGTTATCGTTTGCCATATAAAATACCCTTGTTAAAACATAAAACGTTGCTGGTAAACTACCCCTTTCCCTTAATCGATGTTTAGCAAAATCAACAGATCTTGAGAACTCTACAATTCAGGGCAGTATGCGAAACATTCTTTGATTCTGTTTGAATTAGAGGCTGTTATCGTTTGCCAATCAAACAAAATTACCCTTGATAAATATCGGTATGGAGAACCATACATGACTTCCATATTCTAAGATTTATATTTAAAATCATTTTCAGCCAAACAGCCAGGCTGTGTCTTACCTGCCTTTTTATTGCTGTATTAAATGAAAAATATTATATTACATTAAAATGAAAAAATTATAATTTTATTGCCTGGCAACACAATTATTTTATTTTTAACAATTACCATTGTTTCAAAAAGTTTAAATAAATTTTCAAGTACTTTACTCTTGTTAAAACGTAAAAGGTTGCAGGTAAACTACCCCTTCCCCTTAACCGATCTTCACCAAAATCGAAAGTCATTGAGACCTCTACAATTCAGGGACGTATTCAAAAAATTATTTGATTCTGTTTGAATTTGCGGCTATCGTTTGCCATAGAAAATACGCTTGATAAAAAAACGTTGCTGGTAAACTACCCCTTCCCCTTAACCGATCTTCACCAAAAACAACAGGTCTTGAGTACTCTACAAATCAGGGCTGTATGCAAAACATTATTTGATTCTGTTTGAATTTGCAGCTGTTATCGTTTGCCATAGAAAATACCCTTGTTAAAAAACGTTGCAGGTAAACTACCCCTTTCCCTCAACCGATCTTCACCAAAAACAATAGGTCTTGAGAACTCTGCAATTTAGGGCTGTATGCAAATAATCTTTTGATTCTGTTTGAATTTGCGGCTGTTATCGTTTGCCATAGGAAATACCCTTGTTAAAACATAAAACGTTACAGGTAAACTACCCCTTTCCCTTAACCGATCTTCACCAAAAACAATAGGTCTTGGGTACTCTACAAATCGGGGCTCTATGCAAAACATTATTTGATTCTGTTTGAATTTGCGGCTGTTATCGTTTGCCATATAAAATAGCCTTGTTAAAAAAACGTTGCAGGTAAACTACCCCTTCCCCTTAACCGATCTTCACCAAAAACAATAGCTCTTGAGTACTCTACAAGTCAGAGCTGTATGCTAAACATTATTTGATTCTGCTTGAATTTGCGGCTGTTATCGTTTGCCATATAAAATACCCTTGTTAAAAAAACGTTGCAGGTAAACTACCCCTTTCCCTCAACCGATCTTCACCAAAAACAATAGGTCTTGAGAACTCTACAATTTAGGGCTATATACAAATAATCTTTTGATTCTGTTTGAATTTGCGGCTGTTATCGTTTGCCATAAGAAATACCCTTGTTAAAACATAAAACGTTACAGGTAAACTTCCCCTTTCCCTTAACCGATCTTCACCAAAATCAACAGATCTTGAGAACTCTACAATTCAGGGCTGTATGCGAAACATTATTTGATTCTGTTTGAATTTGCGGCTGTTATCGTTTGCCAAACAAACAAAATTACCCTTGCTAAAAAAAAACCGTTGCCGGTAAACTACCCCTTTCCCTCAACCGATCTTCACCAAAAACAAAAGGTCGCGAGTACTCTGCAAATCAGGGCTGCATGCAAAAAATTATTTGATTCTGTTTGAATTTGCGGCAGTTATCGTTTGCCATAAAAAAAAATCTAAGACACACAGACACACAAACAGACAGACAGACAGACACACACACAGACACTTTTCGGAAAACGACTTTTTTTCATGTTTTGAGTGTAGTAGAATCAGAATCTGCAATAATCTCAAACATGATTTTTTTTGCCATCACCATACTTCCATTCCTTAAGGAATATGGAAGTAAATATCGGTATGGAGTACCATACATGACTTCCATATTCTAAGATTTATATTTAAATCTTAATATCGCCTGCCAAGCGCGATATATTTTCTCTTATACATGATGTACATTAAAATGAACAAATTTTAATTTTATTGCTTGGCAACAAAATTATTTTATTTTTAACAATTACCATTGTTTGAAAAAGTTTAAATAAATTTTCAAGTACTTTACTCTTGTTAAAACGTAAAAGGTTGCTGGTAAACTACCCCTTCCCCTTAACCGATCTTCACCAAAATCGAAATTCCTTGAGACCTCTACAATTCAGGGAGGTATGCAAAACATTATTTGATTCTGTTTGAATTTGCGGCAGTTATCGTTTGCCATAGAAAATACCCTTGTTAAAAAAACGTTGCAGGTAAACTACCCCTTCCCCTCAACCGATCTTCACCAAAAACAGTAGGTCTTGAGTACTCTACAAATCAGGACTGTATGCAGAAAATTATTTGATTCTGTTTGAATTTGCGGCTGTTATCGTTTGCCATAGAAAATACCCTTGTTAAAAAAACGTTGTAGGTAAACTACCCCTTTCCCTTAACCGATCTTCACCAAAAACAATACGTCTTGAGAACTCTACAATTCAGGGCTGTATGCGAAACATTATTTGATTCTGTTTGAATTTGCGGCTGTTATCGTTTGCCAAAAAAAAAATTTCCCTTTATAAAAAAAACCGTTGCCGGTAAACTACCCCTTCCCCTCAACCGATCTTCACCAAAAACAATAGGTCGCGAGTACTCAACAAATCAGGGCCGTATGCAGAAAATTATTTGATTCTGTTTGAATTTGCGGCTGTTATCGTTTGCCATAGAAAATACCCTTGTTAAAAAAACGTTGTAGGTAAACTACCCCTTTCCCTTAACCGATCTTCACCAAAAACAACAGATCTTGAGAACTCTACAATTTAGGGCTGTATGCAAATAATCTTTTGATTCTGTTTGAATTTGCGGCTGTTATCGTTTGCTATAGGAAATACCCTTGTTAAAACATAAAACGTTACAGGTAAACTACCCCTTTCCCTCAACCGATCTTCACCAAAATCAACAGATCTTGAGACCTCTACAATTCAGGGCTGTATGCGAAACATTATTTGATTCTGTTTGAATTTGCGGCTGTTATCGTTTGCCAAACAAACAAATTACCCTTGCTAAAAAAAAAACCGTTGCTGGTAAACTACCCCTTTCCCTCAACCGATCTTCACCAAAAACAATAGGTCGCGAGTACTCTTCAAATCAGGGCTGCATGCAAAAAATTATTTGATTCTGTTTGAATTTGCGGCAGTTATCGTTTGCCATAGAAAAAAATCTACAGACACACAGACACACAGACACACAGACACACAGACACACAGACAGACACACACACAGACACTTTTCGGAAAACGACTTTTTTTCATGTTTTGAGTGTAGTAGAATCAGAATCTGCAATAATCTCGAACACGATTTTTTTTGCCATCACCATACTTCCATTCCTTAAGGAATATGGAAGTAAAATATCGGTATGGAGAACCATACATGACTTCCATATTCTAAGACTTATAATCTGAAATATGCTTGCCTGCCAAGCACTATATATTTTCTAATATATACATAATTTACATTAAAATGAAAAAATTATAATTTTATTGCCTGGCAACAAAATTATTTTTTTTTAAACAATTACCATTGTTTGAAAAAGTTTAAATGAATTTTCAAGTACTTTACTCTTGTTAAAACGTAAAGGTTGCAGGTAAACTACCCCTTCCCCTTAACCGATCTTCACCAAACTCTAATGGCCTTGAGTCCTCTAGAATTCACTTATGTATGCAAAAAATTATTTGATTCTGTTTGAATTTGCGGCAGTTATCGTTTGCCATAGAAAATACGCTTTATAACAAACGTTGCAGGTAAACTACCCCTTTCCCTCAACCGATCTTCACCAAAAACAAAAGGTCTTGAGTACTCTACAAACCAGGGCTGTATGCAGAAAATTATTTGATTATGTTTGAATTTGCGGCTGTTATCGTTTGCCAAAAAAATAACCTTGTTAAAAAAACGTTGTAGGTAAACTACCCCTTTCCCTTAACCGATCTTCACCAAAAACAAAAGGTATTGAGAACTCTACAATTTAGGGCTGTATGCAAAAAATCTTTTGATTCTGTTTGAATTTACGGCTGTTATCGTTTGCCATAAGAAATAACCTTGTTAAAACAGAAAACGTTACAGGTAAACTACCCCTTTCCCTTAACCGATCTTCACCAAAATCAACAGATCTTGAGAACTCTACAATTCAGGGCTGTATGCGAAACATTATTTGATTCTGTTTGAATTTGCGGCTGTTATCGTTTGCCAAACAAACAAAATTTCCCTTGATAAAAAAAAAACCGTTGCAGGTAAACTACCCCTTTCCCTCAACCGATCTTCACCAAAAACAATAGGTCGTGAGTACTCTACAAATCAGGGCTGTATGCAAAAAGTTATTTGATTCTGTTTGAATTTGCGGCAGTTATCGTTTGCCATAGAAAATACGCTTGATAAAAAAACGTTGCAGTTAAACTACCCCTTCCCCTTAACCGATCTTCACCAAAAACAATAGGTCTTGAGTACTCTACAAATCAGGCCTGTATGCAAAACATTATTTGATTCTGTTTGAATTTGCGGCTGTTATCGTTTGCCATAGAAAATACCCTTGTTAAAAAAACGTTGCTGGTAAACTACCCCTTTCCCTCAACCGATCTTCACCAAAAACCACAAGTCTTGAGAACTCTACAATGTAGGGCTGTATGCAAATAATCTTTTGATTCTGTTTGAATTTGCGGCTGTTATCGTTTGGCATAGGAAATACCCTTGTTAAAACATAAAACGTTACAGGTAAACTACCCCTTTCCCTTAACCGATCTTCACCAAAATCAGCAGATCTTGAGAACTCTACAATTCAGGGCTGTATGCGAAACATTATTTGATTCTGTTTGAATTTGCGGCTGTTATCGTTTGCCAAACAAACAAAATTACCCTTGCTAAAAAAAAACCGTTGCTGGTAAACTACCCCTTTCCCTCAACCGATCTTCACCAAAAACAATAGGTCGCGAGTACTCTGCAAATCAGGGCTGTATGCAGAAAATTATTTGATTCTGTTTGAATTTGCGGCAGTTATCGTTTGCCATAGAAAAAAAATCTACAGACAGACAGACACATAGACACACAGACACACAGACACACACACAGACACTTTTCGGAAAACGACTTTTTTTCATGTTTTGAGTGTAGTAGAATCAGAATCTGCAATAATCTCGAACACGATTTTTTTTGCCATCACCATACTTCCATTCCTTAAGGAATATGGAAGTAAAAAGAACCGTTGCCGGTAAACTACCCCTTTCCCTCAACCGATCTTCACCAAAAACAATAGGTCGCGAGTACCATACAAATCAGGGCTGTATGCAAAAAATGATTTGATTCAGTTCGAATTTGCGGCTGTTATCGTTTGCCATAGAAAAAAATCTATAGACAGATAGACACACAGACACATAGACACACACACACACACACACACACACACACACACACACACACACACACACACACACACTTTTCGGAAAACGACTTTTTTTCATGTTTTGAGTGTAGTACAATCAGAATCTGCAATAATCTCGATCACGATTATTTTTGCCATCACCATACTTCCATTTCCTTAAGGAACATGGAAGTAAAACACTACCTAGAGATACACCGCACGCCTGAGCTACCCTTTCCTGTAACTTTCTTTCTGATATTTCCTTATCTTCCGATTTAATAAATTTATAGACGTTATACATTATTTTCCGACTCTAACTATGTATGACTTTACTTTGCACTGAAGTTGACAGGCCACCCAGATTGATCCAGATCACTCTCAAAAACCGGAAAATATAGCAATAAACTAAACGCTACGCTTTTGATGAAAACTAGTGTTTCTTGAAAAGTACAAACACAATTACATATCATGCGCCGTTGGCAAAAGAACAGTTTATTCATATCTGGTAAACTTACGTATGTTGAATTTTAGTTTACCATTTAGTAATAGTAAAAATGTTACTTTGTATGAATATAGTAATTAACATATACAGAAGATACTATAATTATTATGTTCTTACTATTTGTACATACGTTGATTACAAACTTTTTTCCAGGTTTTCTGGGGGGGGGGGGTTAACCCCCCTGGTTGCGCCACTGGTTGTGATGTTCGGCGGCGGCTGCCCTCGCCTGTTTCCCGCCTTGTGTTTGCTACGGACCTATACCTATCTCTGATGCTTCCGGGCTTTCGATAGACTCGCTGCGATTAGGCTACTCCAGGCTGGCATGGGAGCAGATGTCTGTCCCTGCGGTCGATGTATATACAGTACATCTTTTGTTTCTAACTCTTGGTTTTTATTACAGTATTTGTATGTTGTATATTAAATTATCAAATAATATTTGCTTCTGCAAGTGTATTTTTCTTACTTTTCATCACGATATTTGTATCTCAGTATTGGTTCAGATTTTCAGGTCTCAGTATCTAGTTTTTCAGGTCGTCATCTTAGTGAGTTGGAAAGAGAGGGCTTTTGAAAGTTTATTCAAACCCTGCAGTGTCTCCAACTCAGTTAACGATATTAATAGTACAGTAATATATTCTACAGCAACTTAAAGAAATTTCCATATTGAACAGTTTTATGTTTTATGCTTCGAATTCAAATTTTCGATTTCTGTGCAGATGTGCCTATTGTTCCGATTTTTCAAATCCTACATAATAATTTTTTGGTTTTTTAAATTTGTGTAATTTTTTAATTTAAAATTTTTTTGATTTGTTTTATTGCTGTGAAAACAAAAACAAATATTTTTAATGCTGTAATTTTTTTTTACCACTTTGAAAACAAATCAACAATTAAAATCGCAACTTAAAAAAATTTCCATATTGAACAGTTTTATGTTTTATGCTTCGAATTCAAATTTTCGTTTTCTATGCAGATGTGCCTATTGTTCCGATTTTTCAAATCTTACATAATAATTTTTTGGTTTTTTAAATTTAAAATTTTTTGATTTGTTTTATTGCTGTGAAAACAAAAACAAATTTTTTTTAATGCTGTATTTTTTTTTATCACTTTTAAAACAAATCAACAATTAAAATCTTAAAAGTTGTCCGTTAATCATTATCTACGAAAACCTAAGACCAAATGTGACGATCGGGACGCCGTTTACAAGTACTCCTCTACCGAAACAGTTTTGTATGTGTTAGGAGCAAACTCCGAGAAAACGGTCATTATTCGTAATAAACGCTCAATCCTAAGACTGGACGTTGTTAAGTAACCAAAGTTCGGACCGTGCGCGGATATCGGGCTTAACTTTATTGTTTCACGACTTTGTTAAATTGTAGGTCGGCTGTCTATAACGTAACTCTTGTGTTTCACACTTAAATTGTTAATTACATCAAAATTAAAGCAAACGAGTTCTTTTGTTTTACATTTTTGTAGTTTTGTTCACAAAAATCTAAATCCTTCTCCCAGAAATCTCCCCGAATTCCCCCCCGAAGGAAACCTGGCTGCAGCCTCTGTGTGTGTGTGTGTGTGTGTGTGTGTGTGTGTGCGCGCGCGTGCGAGTTTAAAATCTGTCATTTGTTTCTACAACTAAGCCTTACAGATGTCATAACAAGTCTGTGAATTCATATATTTTTTACATGGTTGCAGAAGTATTATAAAACAGTTGATACTGCTTAAGTAATAGTTTATTCGTCACGGCCGCTGGAAACGTTAGAAAGCAAAAAAGTTGTCCGGTAAATTTGTATATACTGTATCTTAAATATGAGATATGTTATGATAGACCTACATCTTATGTTAATTCTTACATCTATATATCTTAAATACAAATGTTAATGTTAAAATACAAAATTCACAATGACGTCTTATTAATTTACAAATATTGTACGCATAATTCCTTTTATTTCTACAATTGTATGTAAGCCTTATTTTACAAACCTACGTTAAGTGATTATGGAATTTCGTTAAAATACGTAATATCTCTGGGGGGGGGGTGATATCACCCCACTGCTCACAGAAAAGCGTAAAAATTAAAGCCAATATGAATAAAATCAACGAACAACACTCGGAAATAGTAATAAAATCTTCTATTACAGAAATAAACATTTATAAAGGAATGTACGTCGTAATGTGGTTTTATTTGCATAAACATAATTTGATGATTCTGTTAACCGATTTTTTCCACACTTCGAGACGTCGGAAAATCGGGTTGCATACTCTGCCATCGGGTACTTTACGTGCGTACAGAGAGCATTGCCCGAGAGTCACGAACTTGGACGTTGGAAGTAGGATTTGCTGACTATAGTCTGGTCTGACTCATTCGTCTCTGTCAGCGGACATTGACCGACTAGAAGCGTGCCGTAATCGATGGTTCGCTACCTTTACCGCTCTTTTGACTTCTTCACCATGCAGAAATATGAAAAATGCTCCAAATGTACAAATTTTTTCTTGCTATTGAAAGGTAAGCCTATATGTTACGGCTGCGGTATCTTAACAGTAAAACCAAACACAGCTTACGAAGTTCTCTTCTGCAACCATGGGCAGACGGAGGTTTTAGGGGTTAACCCACTGAAATTTCTCACTCACCTAAAAAACTTAATAGCGTCTTCTTTTATTGTCATTTTAGGGTTCATCTGAACAGCTAAGCCAAGCGGGGTAACTCCGACAGAAACATTCTGGTCCTGCAACATTCTGATTGCAGCAGTAGATACTACAACATTTATGGAAAGGGCAACCTAAATAATTCAGGAAACAGAGCTCCATCTGAGAACATGAAGCGTTGTAATTTTCAACGAAACATCTGAATGAATACTGCCATTTAAAATATAGCTGGCATTCATTTAATATACTTCACATTACAATTACTGTCTGTTGCGACAAAAATATTTCTTATCTCTGACTAATGAACAATGAACACTGATATAATTATAACTTTGTTTATTTTGCGAGCGGATTGTTTTCATAACAAACAATAATCTAAGAACTTTATAGCTTATGGCATTTGAAATCTGTAATTTTTCGAGACGCAATTTATAATCACCATAATTCTGTATCAGTAATGTTCAAATTAGACACTGGCACTTAAACGAAGAAAGAAGATCGATAATGCGCGGTGACCAACAGTGTAACATATACATCCCGACCTATAAAATGTTAATAAGTTAATAGTTACTGTGAACTTCTGACGGTTCCGATAAGTGTGAAATGGAATGAAATAGTCACGTTTCATAGAATAATCTTTATTTACCCGCAACTTGGCTATTCAGATTTGTCAAAATAATAAAAAGAAAAATAAATATTGCTAATATTTTTATCAATTCTCAATACACGCAAGTCATTTCGGGTCTTTTACGTTGCTTCCCGCATCTTAGATCGATTCTTCATTTGCAGTTCTACAAAGTCATGCTTAAATTCACAAGATAAGTTTAATCGTCTAAGGTCTTACAAGTCACCGACATTTCCCATTTCCCAAGCTACAACTTCCTCAGTGTTCCACAAACCACTGTCGACGTTCCTCTCCTCACGTCATAGTCTCTATCTTTTCCAATTTTACTCGGTCTGGCTGGCATATTTTTTCTTTTCGGATGTCTATTCAAAACTTGTTGGGGATTCTGGATTCGGACACTCTTTGCACGTCTCATTTGTAAACGGATGCACAGTTCCCACAATTTCTCCTATTTACACGTGGTTAATAACATACTGAATTACATTTGGAATTGTAAACGATATTTTATGTATCAGGGTATTCCCAGAAAATCAAAGCTACAATCATCGTGGGTAGAAAACTACAAGCAAAGCATTTACTAGGTTTCACAAACGTGAGCTGCAGGATCGGAGGTTGTCCTTAGGGCAGATACTGCACGGTTGCATCCTTAAGGAACAAGAACCACCTAAATCCGCCTCGCCCTCGCTGTCGGCCACGCCTAGGTTTCGGTGAGAGGTCTAGGTGCTTCGGCCTTCTTGTGAAAGCTGATCACCTCGACTCTATCTATGGCGCCTCCGTCCACTCCAGAACGGTACGTCCGTGCATTAAATACAGGGGAAGCACGGAACCGCCGCCTCAGACTTGGGGCGCAGCTAGTTGTGCAGTTGCTTCCTTAAGGAACAAGAATCTTCTAAAGCCGCCTCGGCTTCGCTGTTGTCCAGGTCTGGAATTTAGCGAGGTTGTACCTCGGCCTTCTTGCGAAAGCCGTTGGCTCGACCTTATCTATGGTACCTCCCGCCCACTGCAGGAGAAACACGCAGCCGCCTCATACGTGCAGTTGCCCACTTAATGAACAAGAACTTCCTCAAGCCTCCTCGGCTTCGCTGTCGCCCACGTCTAGGTTTCGGTGAGATTGTGCCTCGGCCTTCTTGTGAAAGCCGATCACCATCGATTCTATCTACGGCGCATACCATCCACTACAGCACGGTATTTTCGTGGATCAACGGCAGAGGAAGCACGAAGCCGTCGCTCAGACATGGGAGCAGGTAGTGGTGGAATTCTCCCTCCCCCCTTAAGGGACAAGAATCTCCTAAACTGCCTCGGCTTCGCTGTCGTCCATGGGCTTCGTTGAGATTATGCCTCGGTATTCCTCCGAAAGCCATTGGCCTCGACCCTATCTATGGTGGCCACGACCTACCCTCCACGCCACTACAGCCAATCTTTTGGCTTCTTAGGGCTCTTGGTGTTAGTGTTTAGTGTTAGTTGCCTGAAACACTACGATACTCCGGATTTATTAATGTCAATTCATATTTTTACGATAAATTTCAACAATGACTAGGTAATTAATCGAAGGTGTCTGCAAACTGTATTTCAAATATTGCAAAAATCTCGCTGCAAATATTTTTGATTGAAATATTGCTATTTTAATAATTTACAGCTGCAAAATTTCGCAGACCCCATAATGCCGCGGCGTACCGTTTGTAAATTATTACTCTAGACTAAACGTCTCTTTACACTGAATTTCATAATGACACTCGTTTGATGACATCACTTCAAGTGTTGTTAACTTTTTTGCTTTATCAGTAACAATGCATGACGCGACTGTCTGCAGATAACGAAAGTGTTCTAAACTGTTTAACTGATTAATCAAACGGATAGGCCCAGGCCTGTAGAAAGTGAAACCCACAACATTTGTGATTCCCTCTCTGTGATGCCACAGTATACAACACTGATATCGACGACTAAAATCTGGCATCGCAAAAAGCAGATTGGAAAATAAATAATTAAAAGTTTGTAATGTAGATAATGGAGGCTCATAGCACCCGTATGGCATCGTTTTTTGGCGTGATGTGTTATACAGAATACGGAGGATTAAACATTTTCCACAAATGTGCAGTTCTTTACTATAAAACAGAAGCTGGTTTCCGTGAAGAGATAGGGTAAAGCGAGGAGAGATGGCCCACTTTTCGAATAATACGAAAATAATTAATATTTCAACCATTTTTAAGTAACTAATAATATTAGTACATAGGTATAGACGTTTTCTGTGCATTTTATACATGCAAACCCCATTTAACAAAGCTTACTTAACGTTTCAACAACTTATTTGAAACAGTATCTTTGGACCATCTCTCCTAATGGGGTAGGTGAGATGGCTCAAGTGGTGTAGGAGAGATGGCACAGTAAAAAATTATTGGTTAATTGTGGTTTTTCAGTAAAACATTTGTAGTCACGTCATAATAATGTATTATTATCAAATATTACTTACAGTAGTTTTACAAATATTGACAATTATGATAAAATATTACCTAAAAATGTTTTTAAATTTAAATCTCAAACAAACAAGACAAATTATTACATAAAATTAATAAGTGATAAAACTTATTTTTTTAAATTACATTGTTTCTTTTGTGATAGCTTTCTATTCTGATTTTCTTTTCTTCCGCATAAAGCACACTTGTCTTCGTAAATCGAACAACTTTCATGAAGCCACCTTGTACACACCACACACTTTATCCAATCACTATTGGATTGTGTCTTAGAATAGTCTTCTAAACACTCCACACATTCATTGACATCAAAATCTTCACTTTCATGCTCTGAGAGAAGATTAATTTCCATTTCGTCCTCTGAGGTAGAAGAGAAATCTTCAAACTTCTTGCTTAAACGCTTTTTTACTTTCTGATGTTGTTTTTCACCTTCAGCATGTTTTTCTTTTTTCAATCGAATATTTGGTTGATTTCTTTGCTCATTTTTATTCTTGAGCCGTAATTTCTTCTTTTTTTGTTCAACATATTCCTTATCAGTCAGGTTTTGGGCACTTTGTTTTCGTTTTGATAGAGATGGCTTGAAAGCATTTGGAATAGGCAAAATCTGTTTCAAAACTCTGGTAGGAGTCGTTGCAGGATCAATGGTTTTTGTAGGTGTTGAACAATTATTGGAAAGCTTATGAGGAGAATTATTAGAGTGCAATAAATGGGAAGCTGTTGAGGTGGAAGGAAGAGGGGAATGACTTGTAAGAATATGTTTTGGCACATTAGGAATGGGCTCTTGGTTTAGATCTTCCGTAGGCAAATGATTCTTGTCACATGTTAACAGAAAAGCGTGATCAGGTATTGCTTCCTTATTGAGAGGATAGACCCCTGTTGAACGAAATGCAGTAACACCGTTTTGGATTGTAGCAGACCTGTTCCAAGCTATGGAAAGAAGGTTCCCAAAATCTTCTCTACCTAACCTTCCCTGGCCAAGTTTGTTTTTCATCATATTATTACAAGCCTCATTGAACATTCTCTTAAATGGTCCAAAAAATGCACGGTCTAAGGGCTGGAGGTAGTGAGTAGTGTGACTCGGTAAACATAATATAATGACATTATTTTCTCTGGCCAATTCAAGGACCTCGATACTCATATGAGCTGCATGTCCATCTAAAATTAAAAGATTTATTCCAGCCTGTTTTCTTGGCAAAAAATGGTTCAGAAACCATTCCTTAAAAAGGTCACTACTTATGTATGCACTTTCTTTTCTCATTTTAATGACAGTACCGGGTGGAGCACCATATGAATATTTTGGTTTTGAGTAGACGCCTTTGAAAATGCAATACGGAGGAATAAAAATCCCCTCTGCATTGCAACACGCCAATATACTAATTGTTTCCCCCCTTTCACCGGACGTTATTACCGCAACGTTTTTGCTCCCTTTCTCTGCCAATCTCTCACCTGGGTCATTATTCATCTGCACACCAGATTCATCGCAGTTCCATATACAACCAGGTTTATTAGAGAGATCGTTATCGTAAATAACTTTAGACAGGAGATCAAAGTACTTGTCCACCTCCTGCCGGTTCATACCGCTTAATCTGCTGCGGCTTACTCCCTCTCCTTTTCTAACAGAAATATCTTTATTTCTTCTTAGAAACGACTGGAGCCAGATCTTTCCGGCTTTTTGTTGTTTGCTGCAGAATGTGTGATTTTTACCTAGAAATTCCGCCAAATCGTAGGCTATACTTCTAACGTCAGACCTAGTTGGCGCAAATCCGACTGACTGCAGTTGTTTGATGTGATTTGCTAACTTCATTTCAGCTTCGTCACCTAGTTGGCTTGAAGGTCCCATAGATTTCTTTCGTGAATCAGCGGATGCCAGTCTGTTACGTAAGGTAGTCTTCGGTATGCCGTAGGATTTCGATGGTTTACCAATACTCATTTCCTTATTTTTGACAGCATTCATAGCAAATGTAAGACTTTCTTCTGACCAAGACCCTCGATTACTCTTCCTTACGTAAATATTGGGCATTTTGGAGTACCTAAAAACAAGAGAGTACCAATTGACTTTAGTTTTTAAGTTTACTTCCTACTCCTAAAATATTTTCAAATGTGCCATCTCTCCTCCCGTATACTCAAATACAAGAGTGAGCCATCTCTCCTACTATGTAATGTGGGCGAACTCTACTAAACTGGTAGGAGAGATGGCCCACCTATTTATGCGCCAAATGAAGCATGTCAGTTTGTAACTGGCACTGAATACATGGTTTAAGATCATCCTAATTTGTAAATTTGAGCCCAGGTACCACTTATTTTACAACTAAATTATGCTACCAAAAAAAGTGTAAAACTACTACAAAAATTGAGCCACTTACCTAAGTGAATACGACTAAAAAAAAGTAGAAAAACAGACACAATTCGTGACACACACACTCACAGATTGAACTAACTACTCAGACTGCGACGCTTGACCTTCACAGTCGGTTTCCAAACCATTCGGACTCCCACCACGCCTAAACATACAGGGGTGCCAACTCTCCTACCTATGCCATCTCTCCTCGCTTTACCCTACGGTACGTTTCCTCCTTGCTGAACAGAAAAATTAAAAAAAAATATTGGTACGAATCCTTAATCACATAAGATTCTTTCAAAAACGAGAATATCATCACGCCCCAAGACGAGTACTTCAGAAAACTGTGACAAGATCATCTTTCGAAATGTTGTCCCATAGAAACTGTACGGTTTTCCAAGTACCTACGATTTTCTATCACGCAGCTTCTTCAGTAGACTAAATTCTTGCAGTAAATTTTGATTTTGTTTACTCACGATGAAATGGATATGTTAAAGAACTATCCAGGGTGGCACCAATGTATTTCGGTTGGTCCGTATGTTCCAGATAAGCTCCTTTCCAGGTAACCTTTAACTTCCTCCTTGCCTGCCCTGTGTCCGTATGTTCCAGATACGCTCCTTTCCAGGTAACCTTTAACTTCCTTCTTGCCTGCCGTGTGGCCGTATGTTCCAGGTAAGTTCCTTTTAGGAGGTACCCTTTAACTTTCTCCTTGCCTGCTGTGTGTTAAGGTGGAAAGCGCTAACTTCAGTTTTCTCTTGGTTTAGCTTAAGCGAGTTGTTTTTATACACACGGCTCACTCTTTTTTTTCGTTCACCGTCTGAAATGAGCGGTTCTATGTATCGTAATCGCCCTGTGCTGGATCATCGGCATATAAAAAATGCTTAGTGTGTTCAATGAATGGGGCTAGTCATTTGTGTACATATTGAATAAAGATTACACAAGATGACTTCCTTGAGAAAGACCATTCTTCTGGTTTCTCTATTTGCAATTCTTGCCATTTAGAACGACATAAAAACGCGTATTCTGAAGTACTGATTCAATGAATTTGACGAGACAGTAATCCTTAAACGTAAAAATACAAGAAAAAGAACTTTTTAATCTAAAATTATCTTTTTCAGTAAAATTTCTGTACTTTTCGAAAACGTTTCTTTAATTTTTGTTGTATTCAACGTCATAAGAGGAGTAAAGTAACGGCGTTCTTCAGCTGTTGTTGTTCACAGATAAGTTTTAATACAACCTAATGACAAGAAGGAATGTTCAGCTCTTCCTTACATACATACATCATCCTTGGCTCTACAGCCCAGATCGAGCACTGGCCCCCAAAAGAAATTCTCCTCACTTATTCCTGTCCTCAGACATCCGCCACCAATTCACTGCGCCCAGCTTCCTCGCATCACTGCCGACCTGATCCAACCATCTGTTCTTCGGTCTTTCAAGCTTCCTTTTTCCTATTGGCTTGTGTTTCATAATTCTTTTTGCCGTACGTTCGTCATCCATTCTCTGAACGTGTCCTGCTTATCTTAATCTATTAATTTTGGCAAATCGGACAACTGTAATGTTATTGTACTAAGCATATAATTCGTTATTATTTCTCTTTCTCCAGACTCCGTCCCGTCGAATTGGCTCATAAATCATTCAAACACAGCCAGCCTCTTTTCGTCAGTTTTCTTGAGTACCCAGCACTCAGAGCCATATGTCAATACAGGCCTTACTAATGTTTATAAAGCTTGACTTTAGTTTCTGTGGTTAATAGTCTTGATTTAAAATGTTTATTCAGCCCGTAATAGCTTCTTTTTCTTTTGTGCAATTATTCTCAGCATAGACATATGTCTCCAGATATAGTACGAAGCCTTTACTCTTTCAGAATGATACCCATCTATTAGTATATTTGAAATAGTATCATTATTGATTCCCGCAGCCATAAACATTGTTTTATTTTCATTTCTAACAAGTCCCATACTTCCCATACTCTTAGCCGATGATTCAAGTGCTCTAAAGGCATTCTTCAGATTATTTTTGTTTCTGCTGATAATATATATATCATCTGCATATGCTAGGAGATGGACTCCTTTATTAAAAATATGCCCTCCTGTTTGTATTCCAGGGTCTCGTATTACCTTTTCAAGTGCAATGTTGAACAGTAGGTAGGCTAGGGCATCTTCTAGTTTAAATCCATTTATGATATCAACAGAGCGGGAGAGATGTGATTGAATTCTAATCTGGCATTTGGAGCGGATAGTGTAGCTCTCACCATTCTAATTAATTTTAGAGGAATATGTAGCTCATGCGTGGCTTGGTAGAGCCTCTATTAACCTTGTCATATGTGGCTTGGAAGTCTATGAATAGGTGATATGTCTCCACTCCGTATTCGAGGATCTTTTCAAGTATTTGTTTGAGAGTGAATATTTGGTCCATAGTAGATTTTCTCAGCTCTTCCTTACTGGTTCAATTTCAAATACCAGAAGAATGGGCTAATCGCAGTTATTATCAACATAATTTTATTGACGTCTCATTACTGATTTACAATGAACTTTGCAGTTTGAAAAAAAACATTAAAACGTGCGAAAAGTAGTTTTTAACTGTTCTTAAAATGTTTTTAAATATTTTTAAAATAATATTAAGTTTAAAAGAAAAAATTCATCTTTCTAAGATTTGTTGAATAAGAATTTTTAAGATTTTGGGGGGAACTGTGATATAGGCATAGGCCTAAATTGTATTCTATGCAAGCGATATCCAATGTGTACGACCATGTTCAGCCTTAAAAACAGTTTAAAATCATTTACGCAAAAATCAAATGGCCTTGCTTTGTTATCTGTTTACACGGCAGATATTCTTACAATATCAGGGGTGCTACAACCCTGGGCGGTTCCTGGCTTGCCAACGGTCTCTGCCCGATGCAACCAGCCTCCAATTGCGCATCCCTGCCTTTCATGCATCCTGCTGCACGGCATCTCGCCGTCTCTGCTTTAGTCGTTGCACTTTCCTTTTGCTACCTGGGTCGTACAGAAGAGGCGCTTTACAGGATTCTGGCGGTCCATCTTGGCAATATGACCTGCCCATCAAAGTCTTGTAATTTCAAAGAATTTTCTGATGAATTAGTAAAACATACTTAGTGAAATATTTCTCGTATAAAAGTCTTCGCCGGTTTGTTAATAGCATAGTTGATTTTTCGGTTTTCAAATTAGAATTGAGTATTGAAGAATATTAATTTTTTCATTTGGTTTACCACTAAGATAATGTTAGAGAATAATTTTTTCCTTGCGTTCCTTGCATCTACTCTTAAGAAGCGTTTGCGTGTTCATCCCCCTTTTGCGGGACGCCCATACGTCCAGCCTTCCTGACTTTCGTTCAGACGTTCATAGTTTAAAATGGTTGTTGCTTTGATAACGTTCAAAAAGCGTCTGGTTAGTATTCAGATTTTTTTCTAAAGTGTGCTCCTACTTTACCTTTCTAAGGAAATTAACAGTCTTTTCCAACACATTAAAATATACCGAAAAGGAAGACATTGCAATAATTGAGGTGAAGAATGGAACTAACGAACTGTTAAATAAATTGTACAGCAGAGAATCGGAGACGTTTCTTACAACAGAGGCGAGTAATTAAATGCAAGACCAAGAAAAGGTCATATAGTAGGGCCAATAACGTAAAATTTAATGTTCATGCTGGTGTTTTCTGTGACACCTACACATGCCAATTATGTATTTATGAATCGCGCCCTCGCGGGCGGTATGTTTATGTCACTTCTTATGCCAAAACAGACAAAGCTATTTGAAAACTCATTAAAAAAATTTTTCGGAACACAATTTTATTCAGAAATACAGAAAGAAGAAACACTTTAGGAGCAAATCCAAAAGCCTGATAAGAATACAAAAAGATAAATGGCGGTTCAGGAAAACCTTATGACTGGACAATGGAGTGGAGAGTCGTTAATTGGACCTTCGGTAAACAGAACCTTCAGAATTTTTCTTTTTAATCTTTTATTAACTAGACCTGGTGGAATGGCTGTGTGGTTCAAGCATCGTGACTTCACTTGCAAAGTCAGTCCTCACACGCAACCTGGAGAGATGCCCACACGGTGGATCTATGATTGAGGACCTCTACGCAAAGGGATATGATTATATTATAAGCATATTATATGGAAGCAGAAATACGATGTTTAGTTTACACATCCTGTATTTATTTCAACTAATAGTACTGCAGTTAAAAACACGTTGCCTACTACAGTTTTTTAGTACTAACAAAGTACAAACATTAAACAGTACAAAACACAAAAACAAGTAATGAAGTAAAATTATGTAACTAACGGGCCCATCAAACTACAAAGATTTTTGTAAAATACTGTACTGCACTGTAGTCCTGTTCATAATAAATCAGTACATTTTCTCGTAGAACAGTAATAAGAGACGGTTTAGATACCGGTATGCATTATTTCTTAAAACGTAAGTCTTAGTGTACACTAGGTCTACGTAATACAAAACAAAGTATATTCGTCAGTATAGGTACAGTATCGTATTTTCCAAAGTATACACACAGTTATAATGAACAATAACAAATATAATACAGAACGAAACAAAAGGTTTTAGCGAGTATTTAAGCTGTACAAATTATTGAACGAGCGAAGCGAGTTCACAGTTTTAACTCGACCGTTTGGCATTTATCTGTCTGTCTGTTTGGCGTATGTCTCACCATAACGTTTGAACGCATCAACCGATTTTAGTAAAAGTTGATACGCGTGTCCATATGTTTACCCTACAGAACTCTATTGTTTTTGAGATTGATTCCACAAAAAAATAGGAGGCGGGAGGCAAAAATGAGAGGGGGTCAATCAAAAAAGCCCATGTGAGGTATCAAATTAAAAGGAATTTTAACAAAAATCTGAGTATAGTGTCGTGTTTAAAATTTTCAAAATTTTTGGATCTCAGGAACCAAAAAAGAGATTAAAAAGTGTGAAAATCTAGCTGCGTGTAAGATAAAAGGAATTGTAACCCACATACGAATGTTTCAAAATTTTTACTGTTTAATTGTATGACTGTGTGCCCTAAAATTGTTATATTACTAAATAGTATAGTAATCGAGATTTTTGTAATTTCTTTGTAACTGACAAGTTATTTAATACCGAAATTTGTGTAATAATGAAAGTACTTTGTTCAAAACAGTGAGTGAGTTTTTTGCAGCCCTGGAAGTGTACTAGCTTTAAATGTTGTAAAGCAGTTCCCACATGTATGCAATAACAAAACATAAAGATATATTTCAGTAACAGTGTAGACCTATTGTACACTGTTTCTTGTGAGTACTCTAAAACACAATTTTAAGTTTAAAAATATGACCTCTTCTTTTACTCGTTAAGGAACAAATCGATGATCGGAACTGAATCCCGTCACTATCAGTTCCGATTATCGACTCAACACTGTATTTCTAATTTATCAACTATTTTCATGCATTTCTGTAACGATATTGATTATTGCTACGATATTGTTTTGCAGTATTATGCGTCTTTTAACATACAACAAAAACAAAAATTTTCTTTTTAGTTAAGTGACGCGATTTTCAGTGAATACGTCGTGGGAACTCTATGCCGTCCCTTGCTACGCATTGATGCCAAATGGTTTATTCGGCGAAAGTTTGCCACACATTTTTAGTGTCTCTAAACATATCTGAATTGCCACACCATCAAGCAGGTGGGAAAAGGGTCAGATCGCAAAGGTGAAGGTATAAGTAAACTGCCACACCACAACCGCGACGGGAGGTAAATGACCTTGAGAACTAGTATGTGTTCACTATTAATAAATTAAACCTTTCTCGTATGAGTTGTTTCATTTACTTTCCCAACGCAGAATTTCTGAGAATACATGTTCGATAAGTAATGATGGACCGCTATAATTCGGTAAAAAGAATATCGGTGCAGTAAAAATTTCATTTGTGATCGTATGTGCAAAGAAGTATTCATTGTACCAAACAAACTGAAGACTGTTAATGTTTGACAATGAGTTATTGTTAGGTTAGGTTGAAAGTTTTTTAAAAAATGAATAATTTGTAAAATAATTAATCAACTTTACTGGCGTTTGGAACGAAAAATAATAGCCTACTTTATCTGAGTACAGACGTTAATTTTATAATAAAATATTTATAAAATTAAATGGTAAGAACCCCGAATTTCTAATTTTCCGTGATGGGATCCAACCTTTAAGCTAGTCTTATAAACCACACCCACCCCACCAAGAACAGATCCCAGTTACGTCACTGTGTTTAATTACCCCTTACTATTTTTTCACGAATTACTTACAAATTACTTAGTAGCCTATGACTTTGTGATTAAGTTACTGAAAAATATTTTCAGTGATGTTTATACTTCATTTAAACGGCCTTACAATCTTAAACGTATTGCAAAACTTCGTTAGGAACAGGAAGAGCAATGACCTTTTCAAACGCTTTGCAGTTTGAATGCTAATATTTAGTTTTTCGAGTGGATTACGATACCGCTATCGGATTTTGATGCTTACTCTGTGAAAAATATATGTTTGGCAATAAACCGAAAGGAATGTTTTAGCAAGATAGAGTTATTGTAATATCTAAAACCAAATCAGGTGATAACTCCATTGAACGGCATGTAACGGTAGTATAACGCATACAAACAGTCCAAGGTCTGTTATCTTCCTATGCGGTCGAGGTGTGGCGTGTGGCAATTTACTCAAGATCTTCCCTTGGGACTAACTTGCTTGACCGATGTGGCAAGACGCCTATAGTTCTAGAATCTAGATTATTTAAACGGTGTGGCAATCTACCAACACGCGATCTATCCACCATTTTCACTGCCACAATACGTAACCCTCCCCCCACAGCCTGTAAATATACTCTAAACTAAAGAGTTGTCAGAACATATAAAAACCAAGAAGTCAGAAACGATAAGTAAAACAAATTTACCATGTGCACAATATAAACAAGGATGAACAAACCTAATACTTTTTAAAATAACAACAATAACATGATGATTCGACTTCCTTGTTCCCAGACGTGATTATTTTTAAATCATCACGCTACTGTGCGTTTCCTATGTGCTTAGAAAAACATTAATGTAATGACAATAATAAAAATATACAGTAATTAGAATAATAAAAATACACAGTAAATACAAAAAAGCGATAGCGATACAGAGACATAACAGGAAATGGAACTGTTTCAGTTTATCTCTCAACACGTGACTAAGACAAGAGCTATGACTCTTCGATAATACCGCGTTAACGATTATCAGTGTAGTTTCTTGTTTGTTGATGCGGTTTGTTAATATAAAAACAACTTGTAGAGCTCAGACTCAGGGTCAACGTGTGATCGCGTTAAGGAGGAAACACCGTGTCACTGTTTTTGCTAGCCTTCTCCGTCGTTTTCAATTCCACGACCTATATCGTGGGCCAATCCTTCCTTTCTTGCTTTTCGCCGAAGATCGTCTGATCGTCCGATCTACACTCAACGTCTTTACTACTACTACAGATTTCTCCGTCTAATCTTTTCTTCAAAGCAGCTTAAATGCCCTTAATTACTGGGACACAGCTAGGATTTCTAAGTAGATACGATCGTTGCTCCAGCGGACTACTTAGACGCATATACACTACCTGCATAAGCCCGATCATTACCTATGCTCACCCTATACTCCTGACCGCAGACCCTGCCTGCCTCAATCCCCACCGAATCACAGAACTACGATCTCTAAGACGGATATATCGGAGACCTCCCATTATAAAAACCTCCAACAGCGCTCTGAGTGCATTAAATACCATTTTCCCTAAACTTGACACCTTCCTATATAAACTTAATTGGCAATATTCTAAAACAGCTTCACAACGCACTTCCCTACAATCCATAGTCTCCTCCATCAATAGAACTACCCGCAGTACTCGCAGACCTTCCTTCCTCATAAACCGTCTCCTTGCCATAGTCGATGGACCTCCACCCAGAGCTCCAAGCCGTCAGCGCCAGAGAAATAGAAACATTTAGAAGCACTTAACCCCAAACTACAAAAATATTCAATCTGCCAACCTTCCTGATCATACTATAATGTACATTCCCCTACCTACTTACCAGGTCTTGAAGCCTCTTCTTTGTGTCCCCCGCCTACGCTGACACCTCTCTGTCGCCACCTTCCAGCTTTGCGACCTGCGTTACTCGTTCCTGCCTTGGTCGCTCAGAAAAATAAATAAACACTCATGAAAACCGCCTCCATCAGCTTCTTCCTTCACCAACAAGGCTACAAACTGCATCGACACACAAATACACTCACATACACTACTCTACCTCCAACCTACGTACGTACAACGGCCAGCCTGCACTGGCGTGCGATTCCTAATCTCCTTCCCATATGGCTAAAGGGGGATTGCTCCGGAACAGCCTGGGTCTCGAACAACTAAAAAAAAAATGATAAGAGTCCTAACTGAGTCTCGGGACACTGCACATCTCGCGACTCGCGGCCCTCGTGAACCGCGCAACCCCCAGTCGTTAGTTACAACATTCACTGCGGCTATTTGTAATGTAGACAGCCGTACAGCATGTTGTCCAGCTAGAGGAAGCCGTCGACTTCAGGGCCTCGGCAGCTCTCCGAACGCGGAAGACTTCAACACCAACACCAGCACTGTCTGTGCTTCCTGAAAGGGTAGCTCAAAAGTGAAACCATGCTGCGAGCAGCCATAAAATCGGCGCGTTTCCCTGCACACCAAATGAGTAAATCTACTCGAGAATATAGTGGTGCTCAGCGCAGAACACGACCGCCCATCGCCCATCGGGGCAGTGTTCCAGGTCTAAAAAATTTTTCAGAAGATTGGATGTAAAAATTTTGGAAGAATACTGAAAATTTCGTAAGTTGTTTTGACAAATCACAAAAAACTGTAATAAGCTTAAATTAATAAGTAATATAATTAATAAAATATAAGTAATACGGTTATAACATAATGAATAAGTAATATAATGAATACCGTACAATTATTGTGGGAAAAAGAATTGTCACTCACCAACGTTATAAAATAAAACTTTTGTACTTCTTTTTCTCCACCAGTAATGTTGTTCATCAGACTTATAAGCTCCGCGACAACTTTTAAATCGGATGCAGATTTTATCACTTTCTTTTTAATGCAGAAGACCAAAAATCGTTTGGGTGCTCAACTATTACCTACTTCAGTTTTCGTACTGTTTATAGTAAAAAAAAAAACTCTCTCGCCACTGGAGGATGAATGGGGTAAACACAAAAGTGACGGCATGAGGGTTGACAGAAAAATAAAATAAAATAATTAAATATTGAAGAAGCCTATTACGTCACTGTGTGTGGGTGGTCCTAATTGTTTGTTACAGGAGGAAGAAACTATAAACGTTTATTGAAAGCAGTTATAATCATGGCTTCAAACAAACACCAGATTTAGTTTCATACGCAAAAACAAAATTCTAGAAATGTGACATAGTACTGTAACTGACGTCGGAAAAAATCGGAAGATTCACACTAAATTTCATATATTAAATTCTGGAATATTAAAAATGAAGTCTTTCGGAATTTTGGAGAACCTGGCAGCTCTGCATCGGGGACAAAACAGATCCTAGCATTGATCGGGCAGAAACCCGCACAGCTCAACTTGGTTACAAGACATTCTACGTATCTATCAAATAACACACACAGTAGCCTACTGTCCTCAGATTTTTAATTAAAAAAAATGAGGATTAAGATTCTTAAAGCCAAAAAAAATTATTTTTTTCTAAAATGAAAGTGGTGCATCTATAATAATAATTTATCTAGCACAAAAAAATAATAAAAATTAAGACATACATTTTTCAAAATATAGTTTATTGACTTTAATTAATATTACAATTACAGAACTTATTTTACACTTAACTACTATTTTTTTAATATGTTTAGTTGAACTTTGCGGATTTTTAATGTCGCCAGAATACCTTATCTTCTTTAATGCGCTGGTAAAATTCATTATAGGATCATTCAAAACTGAATTCAAAGAGCAACCTCGATTTTATAAAGAGAACAGAAAATTTACTTCTCGTTTCAGACCATTATGATTTATTTGAAAAAATATTCTTTCAGTAAAGCAGTTGAATGTCGGATTACTCAGAATTTATGAAACTAATTTAAAAATCTTTTCATATCTTTTACAGGACACTACTGAAACAATATTTCCATGGATATGAAGCATACTTGAGTTCTCATTGTGACTTCCATAAAGGTCACAGAGGTTTATTAAATTAAATTCTGCATATCACTAATTCATTAAATTTTTTCACTCGTATTAAAAATCAATGGATTTAAAATACTCATTTGAGTTTTAAAATGGCTCAGTATTGAATACTGAATCGAATGTTATTTGATATCTCCAAAATTAGAATTTATTAAGCTCCGAGAGGAACACAAATACTTTATCTCTATCTAGATGTTCCGCAAAACTCGGAATGCCTGGCAAACTGGCACCAACGCGTAGTCGACAATACAACAAATCAAGGATTGAGATAGATCTACCTCATCAGTAGACCTACTGATAAAGTTGTTTTTAAAATCATATTTAAAATCCAGTTTTCTGGCACCTAAACTATAGTTTTAAAGACTCTATCTTCTGCTACTTTCTCTTTTTCTTTTTCTTCTTCCTTGTCACTTCAAGGGTCAAAGCAAATTCTGCCTTCATGCTGAGTTCTATGTAATCGCTTCATAGTTTTCACTAAACTTTATTTTTCCATTTAATTAATGGATTCTTTACAATTCTCTTCTTCTTGTTCTTGTATTGTTTACTCCACGCTATTTGCCCACAGTCTTGTTCATTACATTCTACCTGAACTGTTCAAGTTGGTGCCCGCAGAATTATGTGGTTAGCGCTTACAGATTCGCGACTTGTCATACTTTACACTCACCTGTGAAAGGTAAAATCAAAGCACAGGAATAATTCAAAAGAA
Organism: Magicicada septendecula; assembly: GCA_034769895.1. Classification (NCBI taxonomy): domain Eukaryota; kingdom Metazoa; phylum Arthropoda; class Insecta; order Hemiptera; family Cicadidae; genus Magicicada; species Magicicada septendecula. The sequence continues at coordinate 277,520,712 of CM068370.1, read as the reverse complement.
TAAAATTTAGCTCTTTTTTCGTTTAGCAATTAGTAAGTCGCAAGTTAATTCTCAAACAAATCTTAATACGAGTCTCCGAATACGCAGATAAAGCTCACGGAGAATAGTCCTTGAACTTGAGTTACAATTTCTTATTACGTATCTGAGCTGCAGAGGTCAGTACCTTTGTCCTTAATTAAACGAACGCTTCAAATGAACACTAATAGACTATAAAACATATAAAGTAAATGTGCGTTTTTACTCATGTATAAATATCGATGCTTCTTGTAGACAGAACAGGGGCGGATCCAGAGAGTAACTTTGCTGGAGAAAACACGTATAGAAGTGAAATGTTTTTCCCAAAATTTCTGTTTGAAAAGAATGTAAACAGAATGTTGTTTTTTCTTTGACTCGCAGTTTTTGACTATTCTTAAAAATTTTTGAATACTGTGAAAAAGAAACTAAGCTTGGTAGGGACAAATTAAATCATTTTCTCTAAATAGCATTGTAAAAATAGTAAAAATGATTTTTTTAAAGAATATTGAAATATTATTCTGAATTCCTCCTCTGTAATACGCCGTTGGTGTTTACATTAACTCCTCGGTGTGAGTCACAAGTTTAAAAAGATGGAAAACAGAAACGCAAGTACAGACTGTTGATATAAAATACCTCAGGAGACAGAAATTGTAATTGGTTACAAGGAGAGACAGAATTAAAAATATAAACATTAGATAAGATTTGAGAATGGAATCTCTTTCAATTTATAGAAGGCGCGTGGTGCAGCTAAGGCTAGTCGGACGAACTGAGAAAATGAAATTGGGAATTGAGAAAAAAGCGAAAAGGGAAATACATAGATAAACATGGAGTAAAACAGTGGCAAGAATACTAGAAGAAAAGGCATAATATGGGGTGACGCTAAGAGAATGGCACAACGTAAAAAGTGGAAGAAATCCGTACAAAATGAAAACGTTAGTCACAGTATACACTGTACTACAGTATGGTACATACGACATGAACGTATTGTCACAAAGGAAATGGCGCCAATCATGCATCACGTCACATTTGGGCGAGGATGCTATAGTTGGAATATATATTTGCAGCTGGGACGAGTGTTCCGGTCGGGCCGTGTTGTGATCAGTGGCGCACCCAGGATTTTTCCGGGAGGGGGGGGATTTGAAAATTTAGAAACAAGGTGCACAATTTGGGTTTTCCTCATTCTTTTCTTTACAAGGGTGGTTTTTCCTGGAGAAACGATAATACGTGACTTATAAAGAGCCAATGTCGCAAGAACAGGTAAAAATTAACGTTGGTTCATAGAATTTCACTCATGTACGTTCCACCTATAATGCTGCAAAGGCCCTCCTTACACATACTGATCGAGTAAGAACCATACACACAATGTTTGTAAGAACCATGATTAAAATCATGTTAAGCACAGGCTTACTAATTTGCATATGCTTATTGAATAATTTAAATTACTTAATCAGTAGACGCCGACTTTATTTAAATAATAATACAATAATATTGTTAAAATAATCAGACATGAAGCAGTTACGCACTTTGTAGTGGGGATAAGGCGGGAACAATTTTATACACGTGAGTAGAAATATGCCTTTTGAAAATATTAGCCTTCTCCCTGAATGACGAGTTACGTACGGAGGTTTTGATTTCTATTTCTATTTCGACACTACTAAACAAATATCACTATAATATTGACGACTCGGAACACAAAGTTTTTTATAAGTAAAAACGTAAAGTTTTACCTTACAGCCTAAACCGGCTTTCACCTATAGAAGGCTTCATCAGAGGCTGTCGTTAGTAGCGCTGCTCGTCTTGTTGTTGGCGACGAGAAAGTGTTTCGAAAGATTGAAGCTGTGTGTGTGTGGTGAGATGTGTTCGAATAATGCGTGCGATTTGAATTGTGTCTGTTCGTTTAGGATGTCGTTTTTATTTGTTTTTGTGTGTTTGTATATTTCTAATTGTTCTAGAGTGTCTAGTTTTCGGCCTTTTGTGTGTACATGTAGTATGTTCATGTTATTGTCGATGTTTTTATATGTGTGGTTTGCTTCAATGAGGTGGTTTGCGAAGGTAGATTCTGTAGTGGTGTGGAGTGCTTTTGTGTGTTCAATGTATCTCTGTTTGAAGCTACGTCCTGTCTGGCCTATGTAGAATTTACTGCAATTTAAAACATAACATACATTACAAACATAACAACCAAACACTAACAAAGCTCATAATTGACACAGAAACAAATATACAAAACACAGCACCAGAACATCAAGACACATTAAGACATAATATAAACAACACAATAGGAGTACATAAGACACCAGACAACAACAACCACAACTCAGAAATACACACAGCCATCAAACTGAGGGAAAAGGCACACAAACACAACATCACATTTGTAAAAGCTGACAAAGGCAACACGACTGTAATTATCCCCACAGACAACCTACACAAAAAAGTACAAGACTTCATAGAACAGAACAACATCACAGAACTAAAACACGACCCCACCGACAGATACCAAAACTCAGTAAAACAAATAGTCAACAAAGCCAAACACATTATGACACATAAACAAAAGCCCTACATGAAACAAATCCGACCATCAGCACCTACACTCCAAGCGCTTCCCAAAATCCATAAAGAAGACATTCCGATCCGCCCCATTATCAACTACCGTAATGCCCCTGCACACAAACTGGCAAAATATCTAGACAAAATTATTAGACAACACACACAAATAGACAACAACATTGCAGTAAAAAACAACACTGACCTAGTAACAAAAATAAAAGACATACACATCCCCCATAACGCCACATTAGCCTCCTTTGACATTAAAAACCTGTACACAAACATCCCCATCTCTGAAACAATCACCATCCTACAAAACAAACTCAAACAGAACAACACACCAGACGAACTTATCAATGAAATAACAGAAACTCTGAACATTATCACAAAACAAAACTACTTTACTTATAACAATAAATACTACACACAGAACGATGGCCTACCCATGGGCTCCCCCATATCCAGCATTCTAGCAGAAGTCTTCCTCCAACACTTAGAAAAAACAAAAATACTCACAAACAATGACAGACACTCACATAAAATACTATATTGGCACAGATACGTTGATGACATTCTAATACTATACAGGGGAAACAAAAGACAATGTGAACAGTTACTAACGCACATAAACAAAATACATAAAAACATAACCTTCACTGCCGAATACGAACACAACAATACCATAAACTTCTTAGACCTCTCCATCACAAAACTAGAACACAGGCACAAATTCAGTATATACAGAAAACCAACTACAACTGACACACTAATACACAACACCTCCAATCACCCAATACAACACAAACTAGCTGCTTTTAGAACCATGATACATAGACTTAACAACATCCCCTTAGATGAAATAGACTACAAAGACGAACTAAACACGATAAAATATCTAGCAGAATCTAACGGTTATGACAGAACAATAGTCAGTAAACTCCTACACAAAACACAAAACAAACAACAGACAAAGACAGAAAACAACAAATTCATAACACTAACATACATCAACAAACAAACAGAAAAAATTGCCCACAAATTCCAAAAAGCAGGATACAGAATCGCTTACAAAACTACTAACAAAACAGAACACACACTATCAAAACGCATGCCCAAAGCACAAAACAAATTCGATCTACCCGGTGTATATAAACTAAATGTTCAAATTGCAGTAAATTCTACATAGGCCAGACAGGACGTAGCTTCAAACAGAGATACATTGAACACACAAAAGCACTCCACACCACTACAGAATCTACCTTCGCAAACCACCTCATTGAAGCAAACCACACATATAAAAACATCGACAATAACATGAACATACTACATGTACACACAAAAGGCCGAAAACTAGACACTCTAGAACAATTAGAAATATACAAACACACAAAAACAAATAAAAACGACATCCTAAACGAACAGACACAATTCAAATCGCACGCATTATTCGAACACATCTCACCACACACACACAGCTTCAATCTTTCGAAACACTTTCTCGTCGCCAACAACAAGACGAGCAGCGCTACTAACGACAGCCTCTGATGAAGCCTTCTATAGGTGAAAGCCGGTTTAGGCTGTAAGGTAAAACTTTACGTTTTTACTTATAAAAAACTTTGTGTTCCGAGTCGTCAATATTATAGTGATATTTAGTTAAGTAACGGACACGTCATGGACAACGAAATCCAAGAACTACTAAACAGTATATATGGACGTTTTGTAAGACGAAACAAGCAATAGATACAACAGAGCTACCAAACAAAGATTTCACCGAGTTAGAAAATTTTAACATTTAGTACACAGTAAACAGTAACATTATTTTGTAAACAGTGATTTGGCATATTGTGTCTATTCCAGTCTTTCTCCAGATCTCCTAGTCGAGCCTATACATTAACAAACATTGTATATTTTGGGGTACATAATAGTTTGTGTACATGTTACGATTCAGGAAAAACGTAGTATAATATCAGTAAAAATGGGCCTCTGACGAAGCTTGTAATTAGCGAAAACTAGTTCAAGCTACAAGGTAAATGTTTAACAATTTACCAATAAAAAATTAGTGTTCCGAGTCAGTAGTGATATATTTATAATTAGTTAATCAACGGACAACAAAATCCAGGAATATAGTCAACATAACCCTGGAAACTTAATTTGTTTGAAAAAGTAACCTCAATAACGAACTGTTACATTATACACTCTTTCGTCTGATCTCACGTAATCTTTTCAATTTTCATGACATGGTCACATCTTGTTGTGCAATCTATGAAAGAAATACACTCAAATTCATTTTTTGCTAATTTTCTAAGACTGTCTACGGAAAATGCACGTTTTTTTTATCACGCTTCTTCATGATTGCCTAATTCAGTTCTCGAATTAAGATCAGGAAGTTAGGATGATAGAGTGGAAGTCGTAAAATGTAATGTCCATGGTTTACCAAAACAGTGGTTATTATAAACGTTCTGTATGTTTGTTTACTTTGTGTAATTAGTGAATAGAGCTCAGGTTAAGATAAATGGAGTTTAGAAATCCCATGATCCACTAACCAGTTAATCGTGTTTGGCTTTTTGTTAATGATGTTGCAGGAGGATTTATTTATTCATTGAAATTTTCAGCCAGATTTGTCGATGAAAACGTGCCAAAAGCAATAGGAAACTTTTAATAGAATAACACATTAGAAAGTTAAGAGAAAGTATATAAGGAATTTACGGCAATTCAAAGAAGAACGGCGTCTATCCACGTTTTTTAACTGACGTTGAATTCAGTTTCGTCTGTGTATAGGCCTACTATGGGCCGCCTTTCTTCTAGATTGCCATAATTTTCTTATATATTTTCTCTTAACTTTCTAATGTGTTATTCTATTAAAAGTTTCCTATTGCTTTTGGCACGTTTTCATCGAAATCCCATTTGACGAATAATGTGGCTCAGACATAATGCACTACCATTATAATAAATTCATCTCTTAAAATTTTTTAAATTACTTTGAATGTTGGTGTTTCCCCTCCTATGAAATGATATTTGTAAATAATTAATCGAATAGTACACTTGTCATAATCGTCTAAATCAGTTTTTATTTTCTTTGTTGAGCATTTTTTATGGAAAGTAGGCTACTGAAAGATTTTATGTCAGCCGTATACGGGGATGCTTCTTTAATAATTCTAAAAACACTACCTAGAGATACACCGCACGCCTGAGCTACCCTTTCCTGTAACTTTCTTTCTGATATTCCCTTATCTTCCGATTTAATAAATTTATAGACGTTATACATTATTTTCCGACTCTAACTATGTATGACTTTACTTTGCACTGAAGTTGACAGGCCACCCAGATTGATCCAGATCACTCTCAAAAACCGGAAAATATAGCAATAAACTAAACGCTACGCTTTTGATGAAAACTAGTGTTTTTTGAAAAGTACGAACACAATTACATATCATGCGCCGTTGGCAAAAGAACAGTTTATTCATGTCTGGTAAACTTACCTATGTTGAATTTTAGTTTATCATTTAGTAATAGTAAAAATGTTACTTTGTAAGAATATAGTAATTAACATATACAGAAGATACTATAATTATTATGTTCTTACTATTTGTACATACGTTGATTACAAAATTTTTTCCAGGTTTTCGGGGGGGGGGGGGTAACCCCCCTGGTCGCGCCACTGGTTGTGATGTTCGGCGGCGGCTGCCCTCGCCTGTTTCCCGCCTTGTGTTTGCTACGGACCTATACCTATCTCAATGCTTCCGGGCTTTCGATAGGCTCGCTGCGATTAGGCTACTCCAGGGTGGCATGGGAGCAGATGTCTGTCGCTGCGGTCGATGTATATACATCTTTTGTTTCTAACTCTTGGTTTTTATTACAGTATTTGTATGTTGTATATTAAATTATCAAATAATATTTGCTTCTGCAAGTGTATTTTTCTTACTTTTCATCACGATATTTGTATCTCAGTATCGGTTCAGATTTTTATGCTAGTTTTTCAGGTCGTCATCTTAGTGAGTTGGAAAGAGAGGGCTTTTGAAAGTTTATTCAAACCCTGCAGTGTCTCCAACTCAGTTAACGATATTAATAGTATACAGTAATATATTCTACAGCAACTTAAAGAAATTTCAATATTGAACAGTTTTATGTTTTATGCTTCGAATTCAAATTTTCGATTTCTATGCAGATGTGCCTATTGTTCCGATTTTTCAAATCCTACATAATAATTTTTTGGTTTTTTAAATTTGTGTAATTTTTTAATTTAAAACTTTTTTGATTAGTTTTAATGCTGTGAAAACAAAAACAAATATTTTTAATGCTGTAAATTTATTTTACCACTTTGAAAACAAATCAACAATTAAAATCGCAACTTAAAAAATTTCAATATTGAACAGTTTTATGTTTTATGTTTCGAATTCAAATTTTCGGTTTCTATGCCTATTGTTCCGATTTTTCAAATCCTACATAATAATTTTTTGGTTTTTAAATTTGTGTAATTATTTTAATTTTAAAATTTTTTGATTTGTTTTAATGCTGTGAAAACAAAACACATTTTTATTAATGCTGTAATTTTTTTTATCACTTTTAAAACAAATCAACAATTAAAATCTTAAAAGTTGTCCGTTAATCATTATCTACGAAAACCTAAGACCAAATGTGACGATCGGGACGCCGTTTACAAGTACTCCTCTACCGAAACAGTTTTGTATGTGTTAGGAGCAAACTCCGAGAAAACGGTCATTATTCGTAATAAACGCTCAATCCTAAGACTGGACGTTGTTAAATAACCAAAGTTCGGACCGTGCGCGGATATCGGGCTTAACTTTATTGTTTCACGACTTTGTTAAATTGTAGGTCGGCTGTCTATAACGTAACTCTTGTGTTTCACACTTAAATTGTTAATTACATCAAAATTAAAGCAAACGAGTTCTTTTGTTTTACATTTTTGTAGTTTTGTTCACAAAAATCTAAATCCTTCTCCCAGAAATCTCCCCGAATTCCCCCCGAAGGAAACCTGGCTGCAGCCTGTGTGTGTGTGTGTGTGTGTGTGTGTGTGTGTGTGTGTGTGTGTGTGTGTGTGTGTGTGTGTGTGTGTGTGTGTGTGTGTGTGTGTGTGTGTGTGTGTGTGTGTGTGTGTGTGTGTGTGTGTGTGTGTGTGTGTGTGTGTGTGTGTGTGTGTGTGTGTGTGTGTGTGTGTGTGTGTGTGTGTGTGTGTGTGTGTGTGTGTGTGTGTGTGTGTGTGTGTGTGTAAAATCTGTCATTTGTTTCTACAACTAAGCCTTACAGATGTCATAACAAGTCTATGAATTCATATATTTTTTACATGGTTGCAGAGGTATTATAAAAACAGTTGATCCTGCTTAAGTAATAGTTTATTCGTCACGGCCGCTGGAAACGTTAGAAAGCAAAAAAGTTGTCCGGTAAATTTGTATATACATGTATCTTAAATACGAGATATGTTATGATAGACCTACATCTTATGTTAATCCTTACATCTATATATCTTAAATACAAATGTTAAATGTTAATGTTAGAATACAAAATTCATAATGACGTTTTATTAAATTTACAAATATTGTAGGCATAATTCCTTTAATTTCTACAATTGTATGTAAGCCTTATTTTACAAACCTACGTTAAGTGATTATGGAATTTCGTTAAAATACGTAATATCTCTGGGGGGGGGGGTGATATCACCCCACTGCTCACGGAAAAGCGTAAAAATTAAAGCCAATATGAATAAAATCAACGAACAACACTCGGAAATAGTAATAAAATCTTCTATTACAGAAATAAACATTTATAAAGGAATGTACATCGTAATGTGGTTTTTATTTGCATAAACATAATTTGATGATTCTGTTAACCGATTTTTTCCACACTTCGAGACGTCGGAAAATCGGGTTGCATACTCTGCCATCGGGTACATTACGTGCGTACAGAGAGCATTGCCCGAGAGTCACGAACTTGGACGTTGGAAGTAGGATTTGCTGACTATAGTCTGGTCTGACTCATTCGTCTCTGTCAGCGGAAATTGACCGACTAGAAGCGTGCCGTAATCGATGGTTCGCTACCTTTACCGCTCTTTTGACTTCTCCACCATGCAGAAATATGAAAATTGCTCCAAATGTACAAATTTCTCCTTGCTATTGAAATGTAAACCTATATGTTACGGGTGCGGTATCTTAACAGTAAAACCAAACACAGCTTACGAAGTTCTCTTCTGCAACCATGGGCAGACGGAGGTTTTAGGGGTTAACCCACTGAAATTTCTCACTCACCTAAAAAACTTAATAGCGTCTTCTTTTACTGTCATTTTAGGGTTCATCTGAACAGTTAAGCCAAGCGGGGTAACTCCGACAGAAACATTCTGGTCCTGCAACATTCTGATTGCAGCAATAGATACTACAACATTTATGGAAAGAGCAACCTAAATAATTCTGGAAACAGAGCTCCATCTGGGAATATGAAGCGTTGTAATTTTCAACGAAACATCTGAATGAATACTGCCATTTAAAATATAGCTGGCATTCATTTAATATACTTCACATTACAATTACTGTCTGTTGCGACAAAAATATTTTCTTATCTCTGACTAATGAACACTGATATAATTATATCTTTGTTTATTTTGCGAGCGGATTGTTTTCATAACAAACAATAATCTAAGAACTTTATAGCTTATGGCATTTGAAATCTGTAATTTTTCGAGACGCAATTTATAATCACGATAATTCTGTATCAGTAATGTTCAAATTAGACACTGACACTTAAACGAAGAAAGAAGATCGATAATGCGCGGTGACCAACAGTGTAACATATACATCCCGACCTATAAAATGTTAATAAGTTAATAGTTACTCTGAATTTATGACGGGTCCGATAAGTGTGAAATGGAATGAAATAGTCACGTTTCATAGAATAATCTTTATTTACCCGTAACCTGGCTATTCAGATTTGTCAAAATAATAAAAAGAAAAATAAATATTGATAATATTTTTATCAATTCTCAATACACGCAAGTCATTTCGGGTCTTTTACGTTGCTTCCCGCATCTTAGATCGATTCTTCATTTGCAGTTCTACAAAGTCATGCTTAAATTCACAAGATAAGTTTAATCGTCTAAGGTCTTACAAGTCACCGACATTTCCCGTTTCCCAAGCTACAACTTCCTCAGTGTTCCACAAACCACTGTCGACGTTCCTCTCCTCACGTCATAGTCTCTATCTTTTCCAATTTTACTCCGGTCTGGCTGGCATATTTTTTCCTTTCGGATGTCTATTCAAAACTTGTTGGGGATTCTGGATTCGGACACTCTTTGCACGTCTCATTTGTAAACGGATGCACAGTTCCCACAATTTCTCCTATTTACACGTGGTTAATAACATACTGAATTACATTTGGAATTGTAAACGATATGTTATGTATCCTGGTATTCCCAGAAAATCAAAGCTACAATCATCGTGGGTAGAAAACTACAAGCAAAGCATTTACTAGGTTTCACAAACGTGAGCTGCAGGATCGGAGGTTGTCCTTAGGGCAGATACTGCACGGTTGCATCCTTAAGGAACAAGAACCTCCTAAATCCGCCTCGAACTCGCTGTCGTCCACGCCTAGGTTTCGGTGAGAGGTCTAGGTGCTTCGGCCTTCTTGTGAAAGCTGATCACCTCGACTCTATCTATGGCGCCTCCGTCCACTCCAGAACGGTACTTCCGTGCATTAAATACAGGGGAAGCACGGAACCGCCGCCTCAGATTTGGGGCGCAGCTAGTTGTGCAGTTGCTTCCTTAAGGAACAAGAATCTTCTAAAGCCGCCTCGGCTTCGCTGTTGTCCAGGTCTGGAATTTAGCGAGGTTGTACCTCGGCCTTCTTGCGAAAGCCGTTGGCTCGACCTTATCTATGGTACCTCCCGCCCACTGCAGGAGAAGCACGGAGCCGCCGCCTCATACGTGCAGTTGCCCCCTTAAGGAACAAGAACTTCCTCAAGCCTCCTCGGCCTCGATGTCTCCCACGTCTAGATTTCGGTGAGATTGTGAAAGCCAATCACCATCGATTCTATCTACGGCGCATACCATCCACTACAGCACGGTACTTTCGTGGATCAACGGCAGAGGAAGCACGAAGCCGTCGCTCAGACGTGGGAGCAGGTAGTGGTGGAATTCTCCCTCCCCCCTTAAGGGACAAGAATCTCCTAAACTGCTTCGTCTTCGCTGTCGTCCAGCTCTGGGCTTCGTTGAGATTATGCCTCGGTATTCCTCCGAAAGCCATTGGCCTCGACCCTATCTATGGTGGCCACGACCTACCCTCCACGCCACTACAGCCAATCTTTTGGCTTCTTAGGGCTCTTGGTGTTAGTGTTTAGTGTTAGTTGCCTGAAACACTACGATACTCCGGATTTATTCATGTCAATTCATATTTTTACGATAAATTTCAACAATGACATATAATTAATCGAAGGTGTCTGCAACCTGTATTTCAAATATTGCAAAAATCTCGCTGCAAATATTTTTGCTTGAAATATTGCTATTTTAATAATTTACAGCTGCAAAATTTCGCAGACCCCCATAATGCCGCGGCGTATCGTTTGTAAATTATTACTCTAGACTAAACGTCTCTTTACACTGAATTTCATAATGACACTCGTTCGATGACATCACTTCAAGTGTTGTTAACTTTTTTGCTTTATCAGTAACAATGCATGACGCGACTGTCTGCAGATAACGAAAGTGTTCTAAACTGTTTAACTGATTAATCAAACGGATAGGCCCAGGCCTGTAGAAAGTGAAACCCACAACATTTGTGATTCCCTCTCTGTGATGCCACAGTAGACAACACTGAAATCGACGACTAAAATCTGGCATCGCAAAAAGCAGATTGGAAAATAAATAATTAAAAGTTTGTAATGTAGATAATGGAGGCTCATAGCACCCGTATGGCATCGTTTTTGGGCGTGATGTGTTATACAGAATACGGAGGATTAAACATTTTCCACAAATGTGCAGTTCTTTACTATAAAACAGATGCTGGTTTCCGTGAAGAGATACGGTACGTTTCCTCCTTGCTAAACAGAAAAATTAAAAAAAAATATTGGTACGAATCCTTAATCACTTAAGATTCTTTAAAAAACGAGAATATCATCACGGCCCAAGACGAGTACTTCAGAAAACTGTGACAAGATCATCTTTCCAAATGTTGTCCCATAGCAACTGTACGGTTGTCCAAGTACCTACGATTTTCTATCACGCAGCTTCTTCAGTAGACTAAATTCTTGCAGTAAATTTTGATTTTGTTTACTCACGATGAAATGGATATGTTAAAGAACTATCCAGGGTGGCACCAATGTATTACGGTTGGTCCGTATCTTCCAGATAAGCTCCTTTCCAGGTAACCTTTAACTTCCTTCTTGCCTGCCGTGTGTCCCTATGTTCCAGATACGCTCCTTTCCAGGTAACCTTTAACTTCCTTCTTGCCTGCCGTGTGGCCGTATGTTCCAGGTAAGTTCCTTTTAGGAGGTACCCTTTAACTTTCTCCTTGCCTGCTGTGTGTTAAGGTGGAAAGCGCTAACTTCAGTTTTCTCTTGGTTTAGCTTAAGCGAGTTGTTTTTATACACACGCAATTGGTGAGAGCATTCTCACTATTTTTCGTTCGCCGTCTGAAATGAGCGGTTCTATGTATCGTAATCGCTCTGTGCTGGATCATCGGCATATAAAAAATGCTTAGTGTGTTTAATGAATGGGGATAGTCATTTGTGTACATATTGAATAAAGATTATACAAGATCACTTCCTTGAGAAAGACCACTCTTCTGGTTCCTCTATTTGCAATTCTTGCCATTTAAAACGACATAAAAACGCGTATTCTGAAGTACTGAGTCAATGAATTTGACGAGACAGTAATCCTTAAACGTAAAAATACAAGAAATAGAACTTTTTAATCTAAAATTATCTTTTTCAGTAAAATTTCTGTACTTTTCGAAAACGTTTCTTTAATTTTTGTTGTATTCAACGTCATAAGAGGAGTAAAGTAACGGCGTCCTTCAGCTGTTGTTGTTCACAGATAAGTTTTAATACAACCTAATGACAAGAAGGAATGTTCAGCTCTTCCTTACATACATACATCATCCTTGGCTCTACAGCCCAGATCGAGCACTGGCTTCCAAAAGAAATTCCCTTCACTTATTCCTGTCCTCAGACATCCGCCACCAATTCACTGCGCCCAGCTTCCTCGCATCACTGCCGACCTGATCCAAGGCCACACTATACTACTGGCCGGAGTGCTGGAAACGTGACGTCACACTAGACGCCGAAATGAAACAGCCGCTAATGCAGTTTACTGTGTCGCGTGCTCAAATAACCTTTCCTACACACACCTGTAATGGTTTACCTGAACATGTCCTATATGGTTGTAATCTGTATGAACTAACAAAGACCTTGGTATGAAAAAATGTAGAGTTTTGTGAACAACAACAGTTATATTTAGCATTTGAGAAAGTGCAATTTACACGAAGGATGTAAAAAAGCTGTGAATCAAGGTAATTGACAGCTTATCGGGGAAATAACTTTTCAAGTTTCTTTATGTAGATAAACAGCCAAACTTTCGTATTGTACAAGATTTTATACCATGTATGATAAGTAGTACAAGAAGCGGGGTAAGCAGAAAAATTAAAGAAATAACCGATTACTAACTGCTCAGTATTTATTTACAACAATATTAGATCATTTGAAGATGGTGCATTACAATCTCGTATTGCCTTACGTCTAACATATTTACATGTAATTTAAAATCTACTTACAATAAAGTTATTTAGACTAACTTAACAATTCTGTGTCTAACATTTATCTAAGTTAACGCTGAACTTGGCTAAAATTTATGTATTTTTCTCTTTTTATCCGATTTGACATCATTCTGAGCATCTTTCCTTTTTTTATTGAATTTGTCATTACGAGATTTTGAATAATTGTTTAATAAGATGTTACAAAAGGAAAATAAACATTTATCGATAAGTTTGTTAACATTAATTTTACATATATTACAATTTCTCTGTGGATGATGGATGTCAATAAAACCTAAAACAGTGGATTTTAGCGCTACTCTCTGATTAGTGGACAATAAAAACTGTGTTTCGTATCTGTCAGATACAATTAATGTAAACACTTTGAAAGCTAAATTTAGTACTTCCATCACATAATCTGAAGGGTATTTTAAAGATCCTATATTAATAACATTAAAATAGTAATTGTCCTTTTGTGGTACAACAGTAGACTCGGTATTTGTTGTAGTAAAGAAATCTGTACACCCAGTGCAAGAGTTATTTTTTAAAATACTGTGTACCAAGTAACCACCAATATAAACAAGGCCTAAAGTGTCATTTCTGATAAGGTAACATCAGTTATGTCTACCTGCAGGTCATCAAAAATTTGATTACTGTTGTCATGCATATCATTACTATCGCTTTCTTCACAGTCTGCTGTGGAAATAAATAAATCTTTGATACATACTTTACTGTGTCTAGAGGAGTAAATATCAATCAAACTCAAAGTTTTTAGTTTTTTTTCTGATTCCAAAACCTGCTTGACTGATACATGGTAACATGCACCACTCATCTGTCTATACTGGCTAAATCTGGCCTCTAACGGATCGGTCTGAAATTTGCCAAGTAAAACATATGACAATTTCATGTCTCCTAAGAGAAACGAAATAATCTCCATTAAAGTGTTAACAGTATGTAGCAATGCTACATGTGTTTCATTGGTTAATTTTCCTCTCCTTTTAGCTTTTGTCAACTCCTCCCCTTGAACAACAAGTTTATCCCATTTAACTAACCATTTACTAAAAGACTTCAAAAAAACAAAATTAGTATCGGTTACACACTGGATTGGTTTAAAGTTTTCGTCATTAAATTTAACTCCCTTGTACATATGTTTTACGTTGACAATCTTCCACCACTTTAAAATGACCTGAATGAAATGTGCTGTACTACTCTTAGTTTCTGTTTTAGTCAATGACGAATTTTCATTCAAAGCAGCAATATTTTTCTCGTCGAATAACCTACAGCACAAATGAACATTTTGCCTCTCTATTGATGTTGGGTATAACACTTTTTTTGACAGTGCAGGAGCCAGTTTAACACAGTTATTTTCCTCACTTAAATGTAAGATTTTGAGATCTGATACACAAGTCATTTCTTTTACGTCATTTTTGTCGAAATTTGGAAACACAAATGTTTGTCTGTTATCTACTTGGTTTAACCAGTTATTTCTAATACATTTAAACAAGTGAACTGGATGGAACATAACATAAATATTCTGTGACTCACAGTAAGGGTTTACAAATTTTGTTTGAAGAGTGCCCTCCACAAAATCGTTCAAACGTATTTCTGTTTACCCTGTTGTTATCAGATATCAAACAAAATACTTTAAGCCCTATCTCAGTAAGTAGTTTTATTACTAGATTTGTTAAGGTGAACAGCATATCACTAGACAAATTTTTAATAGGGAACAACCCAACGACATCTTTGTATTTGGACATAATTGAAGAAATCATAAAAACTTGGACTGTAGGCTACTTGCAGGCTCTGGTGCATTTTGGTCATTAACTACTAGACCCTCAACCTTCCCACCCTTATAAGTGATTTCGGGCTTAACATAAATTTCATCAAGGAGTAGGCAGCACAACTTTTCATTTTCTTCAAGGACACTAACTTTTTTCTTTAAGTAGTCCATGTGGCCAGATTGTAAACCTGAAGTATTAACTCCTAATTTAAAAGTAAATTTATTTAAATATTTTGGGTGTGGAATTGTCAGAAGCTTAGCTACCCTGATATAGTTATAGGATCCTGGGAAATCAAAAAGTAAAGTAGCGAACCAAACTAAAGTATTTACACAATAACTGACTTTCTTTTTGAATAGTAAATTAAATTGTTCCTGTAAAAATATTAACCTTTTGCTTACATCAGGATTATCCAAACAGTCATCAATTAGACTACCGAGAGAACTATTTACAGAGCTGATGTGGTCTTCAGTACTACAATTAATATTATTCTGCCTGTTCTCATTAAATAAGTATTCGAGTAAAGCGTTTAACTGTGACCATAAACATAGACGTTTTCTGCCATAACTAATTCCTAAAATCTTTGGATCATCGTTAGTAATTATGTCATCTCTTGATTAAAAGACAAATCCTTACTTATAAGTAGACTTATCAATACTTTAACATTACCTCTTTTGGTTTGATAAACAGAGAAAAAATTTAAAGTGTCTTCACTGGCGTGCAAATGAAAATGTTGAATGGCATGGTCAACACACTTAAGTTTATATCTTTCTTTAATATCACTTAAGCTATTTATAGTCTAATATCTTTACTTGGCTCTTCCGGTCCTCTTCTCGCTGCCGGATTTCCTCTCTCCTGCTTGCAGGGTCTCTTCGAGGGGGAGGTAGATTTCTCGTCAAATATACGGGCTGGTTTTCAAAAACTGTTGGACATGCATCTGCAGCTAATTTCACACGCTGCCGTTTTACAGTCAAGACGGTGCCGTCGGGTTTTGTCACCGAGTCCTCTCGCACGATATAACGTTCGTCGAAGTGACGAATGCAAACAACAGATCGTTTGCTGGGCGTGAAGTTTGCTCTGTGAATGGCATTTAGCCATTTTTGACACTGGATAGGATCCTTCGGGAATCTAAAAACAGTCACTGACCTATATGTGTTATAATTGCTTTTGCATCCTGGTACGCAGCATGAAGTTGACATGTTTTAATATTATTATCACAAATGTACGGAATGAAAAACAGTTGCAGCAAAACTTCGTATCCGAATAGAAACACGTGTGTAAGTGTATACTGACTACAAAAGCATTGGGCTGGTGGCGCAAAACGGTCCGGCGCCTACTGTGACGTGCGCGTGGAGTGGAGGGGGTGACTCCGGCCAGTAGTAGAGGTGGGCTAAACTGTTATTTTAAAATACTAGGTATGAAAATACCGTTCCAAAAAAATAACAGGTACAAATACCTGTTATTATATACTATATATACATAACCTATATTATCCTTTGTAAGTAACTCGTTTTGAGTTTCCTGCAGGTCTCCTATGTAATATCTTCAAATAAATACACTCCAAGTAGGTTTATTTTCACCTAGATAAACTTATTAATATATTAATAAACCTACTTGCTGTGTATTTATTTGAAGATATTATATAACCTATACTATATAATTTGTTATAAGAAATAAATTGAAACTAAAAGTATTAACAGTGTTACTTTACACTGTGACTTTATTAAACTATTACCGTTTAAATGAAAATAAGAAACAAGAGAATTTATAGGCCATTGGGAATACCAATTTAAGTTTTCACTAGTAGTAAACAAACTAACATTGGTTAGACAAATCAGTTGCGAAACTCGGGGCAATTAAATAATTTAGAGTAGGCCTACACGTAATACCACGAAAAATAATGTGAAAAAACATCAGAAACGTATAATAAAAACACAACAGTAAGCCACAAGAGTGAATGAGAATAAACAAAATTTTACAAATAAAAATAAAAACAAATTGTAATAAAATAAATATAAATACATAAATAAAAACTTATAAATAATAAGCAACAACAAAAGTAAATTAAATGCATTTCAGATATTTAAGGAACAGAACTAGATAAAGTGCATAAATGTCCATTACAACAATCTCATCATTTACGTAAGATGTGTAGTGAAGTTAAAATCACATTAATAAAAAGTATAATATAGCTTATCAACATCAGTCACTCTATAGGTTATAACTCAATATAATTAAATTCAACTATTTCACTAACGATCGGAACATAAAGTTTTTTTTTAGTAAAAACAAAGTTTTACCAACCGATTTTAGTTACAAGTTGGTGACTAGTATAATATATAATTATTAGCATATAATCTGTATTATATATCTGCATATCACACGAGAATAAATGTAACAGCAGGATAAATTATTTCCTTTATTAAAAACAGCTCCGTCTCTTTGCGCAGAATGAAGTATACAGGACGAAAAAGTGGCTCATACTAGTTCTTACTCGAAATATGCTTGATACTACCTGTTCCTGAAATACTAGGTGTTCCTGAAATATTAGGTGTTGCTAAAATACTACTGTTACTCTGGAACGCGTTGTTATTGTGTATCGGTGATACCACTAGTATTTGAAATACCTAGTATTTTAAATACGCGTTACTGGCTGTTCCTTGCGTTCCAGCGATATTTTTGTACGCCTAGTATTTGGCCTTGGTTTACGTGATCTTGCGTACATTTTGTGTGTGTGTGTCTGTGTGGGTGCGTAGGGGGTGTGCCTCAACTTCGAACAGCGAGGGCGGCGTGTCTCGACTCGGAACAGCGTCGCCGCGAATAACAGGTATTTCAACTTTTCAGTCACTGTTACATCCGTTCCACAAAAATATCGTTCCAAAATACCTATTACAGGTATATCGGCCCACCTCTAGCCAGTAGTATAGTGTGGCCTTGCCTGATCCAACCATCTTTTCTTCGGTCTTTCAATCTTCCTTTTCCCTATTGGCTTGTGTTTCATAATTCTTTTTGCCGTACGTTCGTCATCCATTCTCTGAACGTGTCCTGCCCATCTTCAGTGGCGTCGCCAGGGGGGGGCGGTGGGGGCGGTCCGCCCCGGGTGCCACACTCAGGGGGGTGACAAAATTAGGGCGAAAAAAAATTTTAGAAATAAAAAAGAATTACTAGATCAACAAATTAATCACATCAACATTTCGATTGAAGTGTGCAATCCCAGGAAGAGGGGCGTATTATGTGGGTATCACTAGAGTAATACGAGTTTAAAACGTTTCGGTAAATACGTAATTTTTGTTCAGTTAAATTTGTATTGCAGTCTTTTAATTATCGTAAGTTTGATTGCTTGTACTTCGATTATAAAACGACCGAGTAATTTTTGCGTGAAAAATTTTCTCAGTGTATATAAAAAAATCAATTATGAGATTTTTGTAAGCACTCCTAACCTATCCTTGTTTTTGTAGAAGTTGTTTTTTAAAAGAATTGCGCATTTTTTAAATTAATAATTTATTTTAAAAAAATGCCTTTTTTGGCATTTTAGATAGAATCGCTAGCTCGCCTATCTGCACTTCCGAAGGTTTGACTTTCGCTAGCATAACGTCCTGTCCGTTTGAAGTTTAGATTTTTGTTTGGTCGCGTTGTTTCCCTGTTGTAGGTTAGACTTATATGCCGATCCACGTTTTCGACGGCACTTGCTACAAAAACTCGACCCGCTCGCAAACCCTCAATACGCTTATATAATCGTGTGCATTAGCGTCCGATCATCCTACACTCTCTTCGCTTATGGCTCGTTCAGCTCGCGCACCGCTCGGTCGTCCGTAAGCCGAAGGGTGTTTTGATAGTTGCGTTTCCTGATTTGGCCAATTCTGCAGGCGCACCAGACTCCCGCGCCGGAGAACCGCTCATTCTTTGTTTCAGCTCAGTGTTGTGAATGTGATGCGTGTTGTACAGTTTCAGTTCAGTTCAACAGAAATTCAATTTTTGCTGTTTATAGTGGCATGGTGCAGAGTGGTCCTTTAATTATTTTGAGTTTCTGTATGTGCACCATTCATTTACTGAAGGTAAGTACTTGACTTGAAAAGCGAGTACCGATACACAGGCCTGCGAATTTAAATTTTTTTTCTGCGGCACGGGGTTAAACAGGTCTCTTATACTTTGTTAAGTCAGGGAAGGCGGATGGATTACCTGCGATGGCTCACTTAACACAAACACACACATGCAGCCGACCCGACGGTACCCTCATTCGGCGTTTAAGAATACACGACAGAACGTACCAGTGACAAAACTTACCACCCGACAAAACGTACCGTCTAACAGGCCGGCTACCTGCGACGGGTCTGCTAATTACATCAGAATATTTTGGATGCGACAAAACGTACTCCGCAACTTGTTTCGTTCACTTATAGTGTATCTAATAGTCAGTTAAGTGCTGTTAGTCAGTAACAAGTGTAAACAATTTATTTATATAAAAATTATATAAATGTAAACTTCGAGTCCCTCACGGTTCTGATTCTCATCACACTTTATCCAGGCTTTGGACTGGCAAAATCATTTTGGCGTGTTTAAAATCAGCTGTGGTTAAACTCTCGTCATTTTTGGATTTTTTTAATTTATATTTTTTTTAATTTTTTTATTATTTTTGTTTTGTTTTTATGGTTTTTTGTATTTTTAAGTTTCATTCGAAGCTCTGCGAATATGAAAGAGCTCTCAAGCAGGATCTTAGGTTTCCATTTGCTTCATACCGCTTCATTATTCTTTCAAGTCGTCCGTCATACTTGATGTACTTTTTCCTTCTTTTTGAACCTTCAATGTTCAGTTCGTACTTCATAAAAGCGCAGTTGGTCTTCTCTCCTTCTCCTTTTAAACACATCGCCACGTCTTTTATTCAAGGGTTTGGCCTTTCTAAGAGCGTGTTCAAACGGTTGTTCCACCCTTTAACGGAATTTGTTGTCCGATGACGCCTTTGGTAACAGCTCCACAATTTTATTGGAAACTCCGGGTTCTCCAACCAATTTTCAACAAAGTAATCAAAAAACAGACTTAGCTTGGGAGACTCTGGGGCTTTGGAGTGAGTCTCGATCCAGCCGTCCTGCACTTCCTCTGGTTTTAAGAAAGCCAGTGCTGCACACATGCGGATATGGAGTCGGATATCCTCATTTTCACGGTACTCAGTTGAGAGTCCTAGTTCTTGTACTTTGCGCCAAAGGCATTTTTTCATATGAAAAAAGCATCCTCTTATATGTGCTGAAGGCAGTACTTCTCGAATAGCAGACACAGCCGCCATTTCGAAATCCACGTTCACTGTTTCTGGATTCCACTCTGGAACAGCTTTACGGATCAATTGAAACAATCGAATGTAGGTTTCCTTCTTCTTGTTGGGGAATAGGGCAAAAATCTGCATGAATACTGTATATCTGTGTAAACTGTTTACTAGAGCACATAAATGTACCATCCTAGAAAACGTTTTTGAAGCATTTTAAACTGTCTTTGCCTTTTTCACCGCTAAAAACTATAATCTATATCTTCTTCGCCATCATCGGCCAGCAGAAAAGAAGTTCCGTCGAACATTTTCAGAGTTTCTTCATCGAGAACCACTTCTTTGCAGTTGCTCGGCTTTTGGGTGTTGCCTTGCGCCTTACATCTCTGCCGCTGTAAGGTTCTTCTGATAGACTGTTCACGCGGCATTTCAGCAACAAAGTTATACCCTGTAAAAAATAGAATTAGAATACCCCTTATAAATAGAATACCCCTTTAGAAATAGAAAGTTATACTCCTTAGAATTAGAATAGAAACAATAAATTATCAATTTGTAAACTTTAATAACACTTACCTCTATCGTGGAGATAGCTCAAAGTGTCTGTGTAAATTTTAGTTAGTGGTGTTTCTTCTTCCCGCGCCCTCTTCTTGGCGCTTTGCGTGCGTTTAATAACTTCTAACTGAGCATCGTTCGGAGGTCCACACACATGATTGGCTAAAGGCCCACTGACAACTTCACCTCCTCTTGATTTCATAATTACACAACACTTTTTACTTTGTTGTCTTTGACAAATCGAAGTTAACGTATCGTCCTTCCCCTGCCGTTTCTTCCTATAACTATACCCCTCGAAGTGCAAACACAACCCGCCTTTATTAGTCGTAGTCAGCTCCATTCCAAAAAACGTTAAAACCCGCACAGTGTGAATGTTATGGTAGTAATAAGGTTACTTCGCTGCCGTCCGTGCCCCATGCCAAACTTGACAAACACAGGTCAACGACTCGAGGGGTATTTACCAGTTACGCGGAAGCCGTTTGAATTTGACAAACACAGGTAACAGGTACGTTTTGTCGCGGTGTAAATTATTTAGGGATTACAAGGAGACACTTCGCAGATCGAACGTGGTACGTTATGTCGTGAAAAGTCAAGTGGTACGTTTTGTCGCTGGTACGTTCTGTCAGGACACCGGCGTTTAATGCCTACTGGACACTATTGGACACTCCGTTACTCGGACCGACTTTTCTTATGGTTTTATAATTTAATAGCATTTAACGTAACATTTTTTGATTCTGCGTTGAATTCCAAACAAAATTAGAGCAAACACGGTACGAATCTGACGAGAAATACTGTTCAACGGTTATATGATATGGCTATAGAACGTATGCAGGTTTGTTTATCTGACCCACGAACTTGTTTTCGTAAATGAATATTTAAATAGGAATTCTGCAAATACCGCCACGTTTTTACACACTCAAGCTAGGACAATATTGTGATGTATTTATTATTTTTTTATGTGATGTATTATTTCGAGGAGGAGGCCCTCTTCTTGACTCAAGAAGGTTATATGCAAAATAATGTAATGCAAGCAAGCAAACACGCTTAGCAATACAAAAAAACTCGGATAAAAATCCAACATTTTTAAATATTGTAAATGGTTTTGTAAATACCGTATGTAGGCCTTTTATATAAACAGTGACGAAGGTGTTATCGACCAAATAACTTTTAATGCGGCCTTCGGCAGTTTCAAAAGTACGAAACGAGCCTTTCAAGCTCGAAACGCAGAAAGCTCATTGGTCTACTGTAAAAGTAAATAAACAAATGTTAAAATAATATAATTATTAAATTAATAATTATGAAGCCCAAATGATTTGAAATAGTGAAAATAAGATGAAATTTTTAAATATTAAAATTGGTGGAATTTACACTAATGCAACATGTTGGCATTTCTGTAAAACGTCTGTCTGAGACTAGATGGAGTGCCCATCACGAAGCAATAAAACCCGTCATGGGTAACTTTGAAAAGCTAATCGAAGCTGTTGAAGAACTATGCCAGCCCGACGAGACAGTCGAAACTAGAGGAGCTGCACATATCCTACTGCCTGCAATCAGCGACTTCTCATTTTTATGGTACCTTTCATTGTGGGGGCAAGTGTTAGAGGAAGTAAACCACACACAAAAATATTTGCAATTGGAAGGAATCAACCTCGAAAAATGTGTAGTTACAATGAATGATCTTAAGCTGTTCTTGAAGGACAAACGTAGAGATATTGTTGAAGGTGCTCTTCAGTTTGCAAAAAATATGTGTCAAAAATTGGACATCCCCACAGAAAAAAGAAAAAGAGTGAAAAAGATGCTACCTGGTGAAAATTCCAGGGATGAAGGACTCACTTGGGCGCAAGAGCTACAACGGGCAATGCTCGAATGCATAGATACGTTTTACCAGGAGATGGTGACACGCTGTGAGGGTCTGGAACAAGTCCTCTCCCACTTCGCTATTTTGCAGCCTAATACTTTGATGAATGCAAACGAACCAGACCTTCGGACTCTTCTCAAAAGTTTGACTAAGACATATGATGAATTTTCTCAAGAAGACGTAGACGTCCCCAAAGAAATCCTGCGGTTGAGAAGGCATCTTCAGGCAGCAGGCATTTCAAATGAAAAAACGAAGAAGTGGACCAGGTTGAACTTCTTAGAATTTATTACCGAATATGACTTTTCAGATTCTATACCAAATGTAATATTAGCTTTAAGGTTTTTCCTCACAATATGTGTATCAGTTGCTTCATGCGAGAGAAGTTTTTCGAAACTAAAATTAATCAAAAGTTACCTCAGATCCACAATGAGTCAGGTTAGATTGACGAACCTAGCTATGTTATCCATTGAACATGAAGTGGCAAAAAGTATTGATTTTGATAGTGTAATATCAAAATTTGCTTCATATAAAGCACGTAAAAGCAGGTTTTAAGATATTGATGTGCTAATTCTTTTGAATTAGTAGGCCTAATTACCTGTATTTAGTTTGTAAAAATAAACAGTTCCATAAGTTATAAATGTTTTATTTAATTTAATTCAAATTCGTTCTTTGCAACACGTTAGCTAATTACAGTATTTTCAGCTTTTTATAGTTAAGTGTGTGGGGGGGGGGTGTAACGAGGACGGCCCGCCCCGGGTGCCACTACATCTGGCGACGCCACTGCCCATCTTAATCTATTAATTTTGGCAAATCGGACAACTGTAATGTCATTGTACTTAGCATATAATTCATTATTATTTCTCTTTGTCCAGACTACGTCCCGTCGAACTGGCTCATAAATCCTTCAAACACAGCCAGCCTGTGTTCGTCAGTTTTCTTGAGTACCCAGCACTCAGAACCATATGTCAATACATGCCTTACTAATGTCTTATAAAGCTTGACTTTAGTTTCTGTGGTTAATAGTCTTGATTTAAAATGTTTATTCAGCCCGTAATAGCTTCTTTTTCTTTTGTGCAATTATTCTCAGCATCGACATATGTCTCCAGATATAGTACGAAGCCTTTTACTCTTTCAGAATGATAGCCATCTATTAGTATATTTGAAATAGTATCATTAATGCTTCCCGCAGCCATAAACATTGTTTTATTTTCATTTCCAACGTCCCATACTCTTAGCCGATGATTCAAGTGCTCTAAAGGCATTCTTCAGATTATTTTCGTTTCTGCTGATAATATATATATATATATATATATATATATATATATATATATATATCATCTGCATATGCTAGGAGCTGGACTTCTTTATTAAAAATATGCCCTCCTGTTTGTATTCCAGGGTCTCGTATTACCTTTTCAAGTGCAATGTTGAACAGTAGGTAGGCTAGGGCATCTCCCTGTTTAAATCCATTTATGATATCAACAGAGCGGGAGAGATGTGACTGAATTCTAATCTGGCATTTGGAGTGGATAGTGTAGCTCTCACCATTCTAATTAATTTTAGAGGAATATGAAGCTCATGCGTGGCTTGGTAGAGCCTCTATTAACCTTGTCATATGTGGCTTGGAAGTCTATGAATAGGTGATATGTCTCCACTCCGTATTCGAGGGTCTTTTCAAGTATTTGTTTGAGAGTGAATATTTGGTCCATAGTAGATTTTCTCAACTCTTCCTTACTGGTTCAATTTCAAATACCAGAAGAATGGCCTAATCGCAGTTATTATCAACATAATTTTATTGACGTCTCATTACTGATTTACAATGAACTTTGCAGTTTGAAAAAAAAACATTAAAACGAGCGAAACGTAGTTTTTAACTCTTCTTAAAATGTTTTTAAATATTTTTAAAATAATATTAAGTTTAAAAGAAAAAATTCATCTTTCTAAGATTTGTTGAATAAGAATTTTTGAGATTTTGGGGGGAACTGTGATATAGGCATAGGCCTAAATTGTATTCTATGTAAGCGATATCCAATGTGTACGACCATGTTCAGCCTTAAAAACAGTTTAAAATCATTTACGCAAAAATCAAATGGCCTTGCTTTGTTATCTGTTTACAGGGCAGATATTCTTATAATATCAGGGGTGCTACAACCCTGGGCGGTTCCTGGCTTTCCAACGGTCTCTGCCCGATGCAACCAGCCTCCAATTGCGCATCCCTGCCTTTCATGCATCCTGCTGCACGGCATCTCGCCGTCTCTGCTTTAGTCGTTGCACTTTCCTTTTGCTATCTGGGTCGTACAGAAGAGGCGCTTTACAGGATTCTGGCGGTCCATCTTGGCAATATGACCTGCCCATCAAAGTTTTGTAATTTCAAAGAGTTTTCTGATGAAGTAGTAAAACATACTTAGTAAAATATTTCTCGTGTAAAAGTCTTCGCCGGTTTGTTAATAGCATAGTTGATTTTTCGGTTTTCAAATTAGAATTGAGTATTGAAGAATATTAATTTTTTCATTTGGTTTACCACTAAGATAATGTTAGAGGATAATTTTTTCCTTGCGTTCCTTGCATCTACTCTTAAGAAGCGTTTGCGTGTTCATCCCCCTTTTGCGGGATGCCCATACGTCCAGCCTTCCTGACTTTCGTTCAGACGTTCATAGTTTAAAATGTTTGTTGCTTTGATAACGTTCAAAAAGAGTCTGGTTAGTCTTCAGATTTTTTTTGAAAGTGTGCTCCTACTTTACCTCTCTAAGGAAATTAACAGTCTTTTCCAACACAGTAAAATATACCGAAAAGGAAGACATTGCAATAATTGAGGTGAAGAATGGAACTAACGAACTGTTAAATAAATTGTACAGCAGAAAATCGGAGACGTTTCTTACAACAGAGGCGAGTAATTAAATGCAAGAACAAGAAAAGGTCATATAGTAGGTCCAATAGTAGGTGTGTGTTTTGATTTATTTTGATAATCTATCTGAATTTATGTTTCTCTAACACCTCACGTTGTTAGACAATTTGTGAATAGACGACGTATTGCGGGTTTCTCGTTCTTTCCGCCCCAATGTTGCCGGCGTCAATTTGTTACTTAACGAGTACGTACGTCTTGTTCGTGTCACGCAATGTAAGCCAATTTGTTAATAAGAACGGGTATGCTTCTCTGTCTCTCCTCTCTTTGGTCGTGTTAATTTAATTCAATTTCTGAGATATCTGGAGTTGGGGAATATAGTAATCTCGTTAACTAATATTAACTTATCTCTCTAATTAAAATACCAGTGTTAGTGTGATTGTAACTTAAATAATTAGTGTTTTATTCTAAAATCTCACTCAGCCCTAGTATAGGCCTACCTTGCAGAGAATTATGGAAATTTCGTATTTAATGCTCTTCTCTTTGGTGTCGGAGAATTCCGCAACAAGCGCTGCAGTTCCGGAACAACGAAACTTTTAGGTTAATTCACCGTTTACGGCAACCAATTATTATAAACTTAGTCTGTTACTTTTTATTCCCAACTCATTAAATAATACCCCAAATAATAAGATTTTGAAATTATACAAGGTGTCTTTATTAATTCACTCCGTTAACATTAAATAGGATTGGTTCTAATTGACATACAAAAAGCTATATGTTGCGTGAATCGATTATTGTTCGGTCCAATACTTTATTTTATGTTCAGTTATATAATTTGTTTTTTATAATTAATTTAGTTCAGGGTGTGAAGGTTCTTGTAACTGTGGGGAAGATTAAAAATACATAGATAAGAATGCAAGATATTACAAATTTGAAGTGTTGTGTTGTTAATATGATTTATACAATTATAACTTACCAGACTAGAACGAAGCAACTCGGGTAGGCAGTTGGTTGTTAACCTCGTCGCTCAGAATGGATATGATGTTCGATATTCCTTTCTTCGGTTCAATAAAGTGGAATCCTTGTCCTGGGAAACACAGCTCCCTTGGTTTATTTACGGCCAGACTGGTGGTTGTTCTTCTGCAAATTCTGGATCCAAATATGTTCTTCTATCGTATGAAGTAACTAGTGATGTTCCATGTATTTAAAAGGTTAGGAGTTCCAATGTGGTGTGTATTATTAGTTGTTACACAGTTGACTCTTTATATTGGATTAATATTTCATTAATTCTTTTTTTATATTGGACAATTCAAGTCCTTCCTCGTGTAAGTCAATTACTGATTATTATTTTTTTAGATGATACCATTATACAATCTGGTTATGGGTTGTTGGCCTGATTAATCCAAATAATTATTTATATATCGTGATGGGTAACGGTATTGAAATAAATTATAATATTTTAGTTATATTAACCAATTTTTCTGGTTTTTTAATCTCGTCACGTTCAGATCATAAAAAGCAATAATTGAAATCAACAACTTCTATTCATTCCTGTTGTCCTTAGCAACACATTTATTTTTCTTCCTTTTCAATGTTTTGTATATAGTGATTATTTCATATATTTTTCTTCCATTCCTTATTAAACTTCCATCATATCGGAATATAACTTTATCTATAGTTTGTTTACTAATTTCTACATATATTCTGATAGTTTTTTGATCTTAGTCTGTTTCTTTTATATTTATTATTTTTTCGATATCAAACGTTATCAATCGATATCATGGCATTATGGCATTATCATTATTTGTTTAAATTGAGTTGGTTTATTATATATTATTACTTATCAAATGTTTTTCCTAGCTCCTTGAACTGTATTCATTAATTATTATTAACTTCCGTACCTAACCTTTATGTTATGAGTGGTTATATAGTGTTATTGGCTGTTAGGCCTTTTATTGTATATGGACCTACCTTTGATTATAACTGGTGAACAACTATAGCCTTTTTACATAAGTTCATACATATAATCAAACCTTAACTATTAACATTTACACAAATAATTATTCTTTTCATAACTAACAACATCTTTATCTTAATCTATGGATCACATATAAGAAAATTGAGATCCATTAACATTAATTAACTGTTTTCCTCCACCCTTCTATAACAGTAATCGAATAATACATTTTGCTTCATTACTTTCCATTAATTCAACAAGTAATTTGCATAATATAACATAAACTTTAACATAACATTCATGGTAACAAAATAACATCATTTAATTTAGAATCCTTACTTACTATTACTGTAATGTAAATTATTGTCTCGCTTTTATCTAATTTCATTGTCATTTACTTTGACATTTTCTGTACTAGTTTCTTTCTTACAATTCTTATCAGTATAATATTTTTATTTACGTTTCACTGAACATAGATTTCTTACTATTGTCTATTTTACAGGTTTGTAGTTTATTGTTATCTCTACCTTGCATCCTTATTCATTTTTACATAATTATAAATGTATTTATTAGACCTTTGTATTATCATGGGAGTTAATTATTTATTTACTTATTATTTTGCTAATATTCTATTTATGTAACATTGAGGACTGCATTTCTGTTGCGTTACAATATATATATGTATATTGTAACGTTACATAACCCGGTCCCAATAAATTAAATCATGTAAGAACATAAAGGTCAGAAATGGGTAACCTATAACTAGCTCTAAATTAAAGTATATCACTAAACATGATAAACAATTCGAGTGATATACAGTGACAAGTACGTTATAGTGTACCCATTGAGGTAAAAGGCGAAAGTGAAGGTAACTTATTACAGAATTGTGCTGTAGGTTTGGGAATTATAAAACTACGAGAGTAGACTATAATACTACTAACTGATTCCGTATTTTATTTATTTACTGTAATATTTATAATGTATGGACAACCAATTGTTATACCTAAGTTAATGTTATATTTTTTCAAATATTTGTGTTATAATATAAGATAACCCAGGGTTAGTTTTAAAAAAACATAAAAAGTTTAAATGTCAAAGGATAATAAAAAATTAAAATAATACTATATGAGGGAAATGGCAGCAGGAAGTAGTGCAGTGTAGGAATACTATGAGAGACTAATAAATAATATATATAAATTTATTTAAAGATAATAAAATTATCAAATACTTATATACAAGGTCATAAGAAAATGAACAAAAACTTATTATGTAAACCAAATTGGTAAAGAAACCGGAATGGAAAAGAATTATTTTTCGGTAAATAAAATATAAATTTATAATAATTACAAACTGCCTGTATAATAAAAATACGATGGGTTACTAAGAGTGACGAGAATAACAAGTATTGTTAATAATA
Organism: Magicicada septendecula; assembly: GCA_034769895.1. NCBI lineage: Eukaryota > Metazoa > Arthropoda > Insecta > Hemiptera > Cicadidae > Magicicada > Magicicada septendecula. The sequence goes on along the minus strand of CM068370.1, from coordinate 277,491,743 downwards.
AAAATGTGTTATATTTTTTGTAGTGGGTAGTTGTCATAGATTTCAGCACAAAATAGAAGAGATTGATACATTGGGTCATATTTCGCCATAGTGTAGGCTGGTTGAACTATGTGTGGAAACTCGTCTCACCATCAGCTGATTTAAATCACAGCGAACAATTAGAAAAATTTCCAAAATCGCATAAACCGAGTGTAAATAATCGGTACTTACTCTCTCTTCCTCATAAGGCTGAACAACTTCCCTACTTGACCCCAAATCACACACTCTCGATTTCTGCTTAGATTTAGTAACATTACAAAATACTTTATTTTTTAAACTTCAGTTATTATAATTCATAAGTGGCGACTGCGGAGAGGCGGAAACTTTAATATCTCAAGGCAGTACGTTACAGATTGGCGCTTACAATAGTGGGGCTGAATTAACAATATACCTGTAACTGTAGTACGCTAACACCTCTAAGAAAACTGCTACATTACAGATTGGCGTACACAACATTGGGAGCTTAATTAAATAAGACGAACACCCAATAAGCAACATACAAATTTTTCGCTAAAACCTCTACAACAACCGCTACGTTACAGATTGGCGCTCAACGTAAAAGGGCTGTAATTAGAAATGAATTTTGATATATTTAATAAAAAATATATACCAAAAAATCTAATTATCGTCGGCAGTTATGAGAAAACAAGAAATGCATAATACCCGAGGCAAATAGAAGAAGAGGGCAGAAGAAAAGGAGATTGAAGAAGGTGGACAGGAACAAGAAATAGAATTAGTTACGGACAGTGAAATGGACCAACAGACAGGTGATACAGAAGAAACCGAAGTAGTTATGGATACGGAAAAGGAAATAGTGGAAGAGGATGCCCAAGGGGACCAACCAGATAAAGCGGAGGCCAGGAGAGAACCAAATTGGCAAGACATGATGAGATTTATAGCCGAGAAGTTTGATAAAATAGATGAGAATTTTAAGAAACAGGAGGAAAACTCGAAGCAAACCAATGAGGAAAATAAGGAGAATTTTAAGAAACAGGAGGAAAACTTGAAGCAAACCAATGAGGAAAATAAGGAGAATTTTAAGAAACAGGAGGAACAAAATAGACAGACCAATGAGAAAATCGATAGCATTCAGGAAAGTTTAGTCAAACAACTAAATGAAAAAATAGAGACCATTCATGGAAATATCAAACAAACCATGAATGAACAATACCATGAATTGAGAGAAACTGTTGAAGGACAAAGAGAAGCGATGAATGCAAAATTTGCAGGGAATAATGAGAATTTAAAACAAATTGAGGGTAAGATGGAGAAGTTCAATAAGGAGATATGGGAAACTTTCGGAGAGAAGTTTGAAAATGTTAATACGCTTATCCAAAAAGCAGATACATACCAGGAGGAGATTAATAAACAAATGGACCATAGTTTCAAGAATTTGGATGAAACATCAGACAGCACTTCAGAAGGTATTAAAGTAAGTCCGAATACAGAAGAGAGGAGGAAGGAAATAGAAATTACAGAATACCAAGGTGTAATGCCATCGGAAAATAAAAATAGCCACAACAAAGAGGATAACCAATACCTGGAAAAGAAGACCAAGAAAATAATAGAAACATGTAGAAAGAGAATAATATATACCAAGGAAGAATGGGAGATGATTACAGGTGGATTAATTAATGTATTCAACCTTCCAATTAATGAACAAAGGGAGTTAATTAAGTTTAGATCTCAATTAAATATGTCGACGATTGAAGTGTATCAGACAATATCAGTCATATCTTCAAGACAGAATATAACATTCAAATATTTGGTAAATAATCCAGAGGTAAAAGGGAATGAAATGAGATTAAATATGAGCAACTATGTTATGTTAGAGGAGGTACAATACTTGTTAGTTAAAAAGGAACGAACTATGACAGGAGACCGATACTTAATTAAAGGTTTCGTAGTAGCAAAGTGGGAGAGCCGGATGATAAGGAGATTATCGAGGAGAGAAGTAATTCTGAACACCCCAGTAATCCGAGGAAGAGGAATAACTGAGTTAATGGACCATGGTTGACCTAAATAATAACAAAACAGAAAAGGGGACTGAAATTCTGAAAACCGACCCAGCAACCCATTGAATAGCGGAAGAAAACCCCAAAATTCTAAAAGCATGTAAGGACATCTTACTCAAGTTATTTTGAAACCATATAATTTAAAGTGAAGAGACTAAAACCCCAAAATTCCAAGAAAATGTAAGAACAACTTACTCAACAATTTATCCAGGAACAAGACGATTTAATAAAAACTATGTAAGGACAACTTACTTAATTTATTCAGAAATAATACGATTTAAGATATTTTGAAACCATTTGATTTAATAAAAAAATAAGAACTGATTAGTAAATAAGAGTTATAAAGAATTGATTTAAAATGAAATAATAGGAAAAAGTAATATTTTTAATGGTAACAAACAGAAGAAAAATTAAATGAACAAAAACAATTGATGGTAATGTGCTCAGATAAGAAGAATAAAGAATAATTTAATGACTCCAATGAAACTGAAGGAGGATGATAATTAATACAATAATTAGAATTTCTCGGAATTGAAGATTATATAAGAAGAAATGATACGGAGAAATATGTCACAAGAAGTAAAGTCAAAAGAATTTTAACATAAGGCCTATCAATAATGTTATATGCTATTAGTTAATGGAAAAGAAGAAGGAATTAAGGAGAAGAAGAAATATATAAATAAATGCAAACAGCTACAGTATGAAGAATCCCAAAAGTGTTTAGTACTAGTCGCTAATTGCTATAAGTTTTTTATTTTTATGTATTGACCGTAGAAATGTTCCGGCAATAATTTGTATGAGCAGGGATGATGTTCCCCTGGTCTCAGAAGGTGTAAGGATGGACAGCGGAGGTATGGACCCAGAGTGGCCACCCGACTGGTACCACCGCACAAGATAGGAAAAATGTTAGGGAAATTGAATATTTAAGGGATAATAATTATAAAATAGCTGTATAGATTGATATTAGATTCCAGAAGTATAGATGAAGAAAATAGAAGGAAGATAGCAGACCGAAGCTTAATTGATAAAGATAATTTATAGAAGTAAATAGAAATGAGTGTTAAAACAAGTTTAATATGATTAGTGTGACCAGTCCTTATCAAATAAAATGTGGAAGTACCACTACCCAGAGAAATAAATAATTGATGAATTTGCCTCCAAGAGAGAGAGAGTATAGTAAGAAAACAGCAATTACCACCAGTCTGAATTGCCAGTCAGTTTACAACCAGTTTAAAATAAATGAAACACTATTATGAAGATAAAACCAAGACTATTAGGTGAATGGAAATAATCAACAATTTATTTTTAATAAACGAGTTAAATAAAATAAATTTGTTCTAGTGGGGGGGCTTTATGTAACGTTACATAACCCGGTCCCAATAAATTAAATCATGTAAGAACATAAAGGTCAGAAATGGGTAACCTATAACTAGCTCTAAATTAAAGTATATCACTAAACATGATAAACAATTCGAGTGATATACAGTGACAAGTGCGTTATAGTGTACCCATTGAGGTAAAAGGCGAAAGTGAAGGTAACTTATTACAGAATTGTGCTGTAGGTTTGGGAATTATAAAACTATGAGAGTAGACTATAATACTACTAACTGATTCTGTATTTTATTTATTTATTGTAATATTTATATTGTATGGACAACCAATTGTTATACCTAAGTTAATGTTATATTTTTTCAAATATTTGTGTTATAATATAAGATAACCCAGGGTTAGTTTTAAAAAAACATAAAAAGTTTAAATGTCAAAGGATAATAAAAAATTAAAATAATACTATATGAGGGAAATGGCAGCAGGAAGTAGTGCAGTGTAGGAATACTATGAGAGACTAATAAATAATATATATAAATTTATTTAAAGATAATAAAATTATCAAATACTTATATACAAGGTCATAAGAAAATGAACAAAAACTTATTATGTAAACCAAATTGGTAAAGAAACCGGAATGGAAAAGAATTATTTTTCGGTAAATAAAATATAAATTTATAATAATTACAAACTGCCTGTATAATAAAAATACGATGGGTTACTAAGAGTGACGAGAATAACAAGTATTGTTAATAATAAAAATGTGTTATATTTTTTGTAGTGGGTAGTTGTCATAGATTTCAGCACAAAATAGAAGAGATTGATACATTGGGTCATATTTCGCCATAGTGTAGGCTGGTTGAACTATGTGTGGAAACTCGTCTCACCATCAGCTGATTTAAATCACAGCGAACAATTAGAAAAATTTCCAAAATCGCATAAACCGAGTGTAAATAATCGGTACTTACTCTCTCTTCCTCATAAGGCTGAACAACTTCCCTACTTGACCCCAAATCACACACTCTCGATTTCTGCTTAGATTTAGTAACATTACAAAATACTTTATTTTTTAAACTTCAGTTATTATAATTCATAAGTGGCGACTGCGGAGAGGCGGAAACTTTAATATCTCAAGGCAGTACGTTACAGATTGGCGCTTACAATAGTGGGGCTGAATTAACAATATACCTGTAACTGTAGTACGCTAACACCTCTAAGAAAACTGCTACATTACAGATTGGCGTACACAACATTGGGAGCTTAATTAAATAAGACGAACACCCAATAAGCAACACACAAAGTTTTTGCTAAAACCTCTACAACAACCGCTACGTTACAATATATATATATTACTTTAATATTATATTATTTTTATCATATCATATCACATCAAGAAACGGACTGTAGCAGAAAGTGATTGAAATATATATATATATATATATATATATATATTGTAACGATAAACGTATTTATATATGATGATTGAATCTGATCGAAAAAATATGAACGTAGCCTCACTTCAGGTTCGTCATCTTGTGACGACAAGAATATTTCGTTACGTAGAATGTTATTATGAACAGGTTACTTGTATTTATATAGTATGCACTTGAATTACACCACCCGTTGGAAGTGTCAACTTGTAATATAGGTAAATAATGTAGCGACAAACTCGCACTGGAGTCGTCGATGTGTAATTATAAATGTGTTAGGTTGAACGGCTAATGGTTTTGTAAATTGCCGCTTACTCCCACTATGCTCCACGTTTCCGTGACGTCACTCAAACGATGCCAACTGTCGGGTCCGCTGCAATCGGTGAATTCTATTTACTATTGTAACAGCAATAATAACGACACACAAATATTATCAAACATATATCCTTGTGGAATCCTTTATTCGGAAAAACACTGATTGACTGTTTTAATAAATTTAAACAGAATAATCGCAATTGTAGCGCAAAATATAATTCTTCCTTTACCAGTTGGCAGCAGTAGCCAAACGTTTAGAATTTCTTCGAGACCAAAACAATGCTTTTTGTTAACGTTTTTAAATGCAATATATCAATTATCTCAGGGCGTATATGGTTCGGGGATTATAAATTAAACAAAATATTACACTATTAATCAAAATACAAGTTTACAATTACAGGATATTACAACGTTAGAGTGATACGTACACACAGAAATTGTATAGTGGTTACCAGTTTTAAAAAAGGTTATGTCCAGTTCAGGCTTTGATAGTTATTATGTGAATTAAAAGTTCTTGTTGTGTTTAAAAAGGTGTTAATCTTATATGGTGTTATTAGTGGTTGTTTCTAGTGTTCGTGTTATATGGTGTCTGTAGTTTGGTTGATTATTGCTTAACAGTAGAGTATACAAATGTGTGTGTTGTAGTACAATATAATGAGATGTCAGAATCACCAAATCCTCTTCTTGTACTCTTCTTGGTTGAAGATAGGGCCCACGTACACGTCAGATCTTCTTCTCGTCCCTCGTCCACTTCAAATCTTCTTCCTGGTTGTTATTTCTTCTAATCCATATAATGGGTAGTCTTCAGTTATTGCAAAAAGTTCGTGTAGTGTACTTCTAACTGTATTTATCTAGTTGTATTGTTTTTTCACATTTTATAACACATAATGTAAGACGATTTAAGATCGCGTCTATCTGCTAAGATCGTTGTCAAAGAAGTCTCTTTTTATTTATCCGAAATTTCTGGTTGCTAAGGGTAAACTTGGAATCTGGTTGGTTAATTCGGATCTACATTGTCACATACTTTCGTTATTTCAAAGTCTAAAATTTGTTCAAAATCTTTAAATTAACATAACTTTTCTATACTGAATGGGAATTTAAAACCATTATCAGCATTATTTTGATCTTCACATTTGTTATATTTAGACACCAAACATGCCTATTTTTACTTAAAAACTATGGATGTTACAATTTTATTATTTGGAATTTTCTTAAATAACTTGATATGTGTTATTTTGTTTCTATATTCCTTGTATACGTTATTACCTATAAATACATCTACCCTTTCACATTTGCTTTACAAAATTTCTAATATAATTGTTCAAAATTTACTAAAGTTGGTTTCCCCTGGCCTATGTAATAGTATTACCTTCATCACCATGTTTTAACATCTTTAACAATTAAATTAACTTTTAACACTCATCAAAATGGTTTAACATATAACGTTATTTTAACAACACAAAAAATATATTACTCCAATAGTTAAATTCATGCCCACATGGCTATGATTATACCAAATCCTTGCACAAATAATTGTTTTCTACTCAGACTGTATAAGTGTTTGACACTTAACAAAACATCTTTATATAGTCCATTCTGCTTTGTCAATTAATCAATTTACCATGGTTTAATATCAGTTCTATTGTTATATTTGTTAACACAACATAAAAAAAATGGAATTAATATCATAAAATTGGTGTTCCTTTAAACTAACTGTATCATCTGTTACATACAAAAAACACAACACAAATACTATGATATAACACTGTGCCTAAAACATAAAACATGCACATTTTACAAAACAAATTCTATACTAATTGGTTAGTCCTTTGTCAGCTAATTTACTCATTATTCTGACACTGTCTATGTCATATTTACTATTTATATGGGTTTCAACATCCGTATACTCATTGATGTCTGACTTACAAAAATTACAATAAATTGAACACTGTTGCTCCACCTCACCACACAGTTCTAATAATCTTGTTACATTTACTGTTTATCTGGGTTTTACTCTTGTTATAAATGTTATTGTGACCATGTTATAATTTGTTGTTTACTGGACAACCCTATGAACTCTATATGTGACACTTATTTGTATGGTTCATGTATCTATTATCAGGTGTATTTATATTTCTGTTACATCAATTAACTTAATTATTTACTAATATTTCTCTTACATAATATTACATGTTTGGGCCTATTATCCCTCACTTTGTATTTTGATTATCTGGATATAATGATACATTAATTGAAACCATTTGTTTCTTTATAGTCCTGGTTCATAAGCTGTTTGTCTTTACAATTCTTTGTTTGGTCAATACTGAAAATTCATGTCATAGTTGGGGTTTGAAGATATCTGCATCACTTAGCCTAAATCATTAATTTGGGTACGGTCAGTTGTCTTACTAGTCAGTCTAAAATTGTTAGTCGTTCTTCTTCACTATCATCTTTGAAGATATTGTTCTTCTTGTTAGCTTCTTAACCAAAGTCTTCATTAAATCAGGTAAGATATTATGTTGTTCCAAATGTAATGTTACAATATATATACATATACATATATATATATAAATCGGTTCATAACGTTATCCTACGTCTTCCGATCCCTAGTCTCCATTGGTCTCGATCCAACCAAGATTCTTCTTCCAATTCCCGGTCTCTAATTGCCCGATTGATACCTTCTCTCCAACTCAACCTAGGTCTTCCTCTTCGCCTACGACCATATGGTGTCCATCCCAAAATTTGCTTGGGGAGTCGATTATCCGCCATTCTTTGCACATGTCCAAACGATCTTAGCTGTTTTGTTTTTATGTCGTCAACAATAGAGCACTGTACCCACATTATCTCCCGGATTCTGACGTTTCATACTTATTCCAGTTTTGACCTCCCTGCCGCTCTTCGCCAATAATCCATCTCAGTAGACTCCAACAACTTTTCTGTTCTTTGTGTTATTGGCCATATTTCACACCCGTATGACGTAATTGGTTTCACAATTGCATTGTATATACGATGTTTATTTTGTTTTGATATTTGTTGGTCCCACAATATGTTGTTCAGCAATGCTATTGATTTTCTTCCCAAGTTATTTCTTTCTCTTATTGCTTTATCTACACTACCATCTTGTGTAACTGCTGTTCCTAGATATTTATAGCTACTGCAATTTATTATTTCTTGTTCGTCTTCTAAAATTAAATTCTTCTGTTGCCCACCAATGCACATATACTCCGTTTTCTTTGTGTTTACTCCAAGGCCCCATAGCTTATATTCCTCTATAAGTTTTCGTGTCATGTATTCCATGTCGTGATAATCCTGTGCTACCACGACTTGGTCGTCAGCGAAACACAGTGTGTACACTGTGTTGTCAATTAGAGGTATCCCCATTTTGTGGCATTTCTTTTTTTCCAGGTTTTGAGGGCTTGTTCCAAGTATATCTTAAAAAGCGTCGGTTAGAGACAACATCCCTGCTTCAGGCCCTTACTAACATTAAATCCTTTTGAGACTTTACTTCCAATTTTTACGTGCACTTTCAATCCGTTATATAAAGTCTTAATCGCTTCGATTAAAGTGGAGGCGATGTTTGTTCGTTGAAGTGCCAGCCAAAGTTTGGTGTGCGGAATACTATCATAATCTGTAGTTTCTGTATTTTGTAATTTGACAGAAATAATTTGTCTTAACACTCATTGCAAATTTTGGATCGCTTTCAAATAGTTTGTAAACTATGTTTCAAAAAAGCTTTATATTTTGTTATCATTTTTGTATATTGTAGCATGACAGATTATCCACATTATAATAAATGAAAAATGATCATAAATAAATTTAAAATAAAATGAAATCAAGGAAAAATCCAAATACAAACAAATAAGTACCACAGTAAAATGCAATCATAATTTAAGGAAATAAAAATAAATTAAAAACAACTAAGCAACAGCTATGAGTAATGAAAAATACACCAAAAAACTAAAATAAAGTAAGGAAATGCCCAGGTAGGATAGGAGTAAGTAAGGAAAAAACCCAGAACAACCCGACATCCCTAATAACAGGACTGAAAATGGAAGAAACCACGGAATAGAATAAAATAAAGTAGGGAAATACCCTAAGCAAACCCAGTAATAAGAAAAAACCAAACCCCAAAAGAAAGTATAATTAACTAATGAAAGTATAACACACAAAAAAATATATATATATATAAATATATGTAAAGAAGATATAAACAGAAGTGTCTAATGGTAGAATATTATTATGAAAACAGAGTATAAAAATGTTTCTAAGTGAGGGCCACTCTTTATCTAATAACATTTATTAAAATGAAAATAAGAGCAGGCAATAAATCAGTGAAGTGCCAAAGGGTTCATCCCCAAAATAAAATAAAAACAGCCAAAACTGCATAAATTTAATTTTAAGAATTACTTTAAATAATGAAGGGACAGATGTGTTATTTATTTTAAGGTCAAAGAACTCTATACTTATACTCTATAAATGTTGGAAATAGAGCATTATGTTTTTTGTTATTCTTAAATATTTACTATGTTTAATAGTATCCATCAAGGCTAAATGTCTGAGATGGAAGACAATTCTTGTATTATAAGAGATTCATTATATGTTTACCAGTATTAATCAAGACTGAAATGTCTGAGTTAGAGTACAACTTTTTTGTTTTCAAATATTTGTTATGTATTAATAGTATGGATTCAATACTAAATGTTAATGTAGTTAAGTAAGAGAATTTTAATTAAGATTATATAATAACAGAAAGTCAGAAGGGGTATAACCAAGCTGTATTAGTCATAAAACATTATATGTGAACAAATCTAAAATCTGGACAAATAGTAAATCTCAACAACATTATAATTGATGAATAGGTCAAGTAAATTAATTAAACTGATGAAATTTGTATAAAGTAAATTAGACATAGTGTATTATAACTGAAACTATACTTTAGAAGGATATTGGAAAAAGGTATGAAAGATTATTGGAAAAAATGCAAATGTAATAACAGAAAAATCAAAGGGGGGAGTCCCAAATTAAAGAATAATATTTAAAAAAGATAACTAATTCATAAAATTACAAGGAATTAAGGAAAGATAAACATTTTATTTCAATCAGGAATCTTGTTCAATAATAAATAACTTCATAAAAATTGTAAACCATTTAAAATGACAGGAAGTAAAATATTAGGCCTACCTGTTAAAAATACAGTAAATAGGGCATTTCGAGATGGAAAACATTGTAAAAGTATCATATTTGGTATTAAATCACGTAGAATTAACTAGAGAAAGAGATTATGTATTAGGTATTTAATAAAATTAAATAATAGTAAAAATGTATTCAATCATATAATGTAAAAATCAGTTATGTAGCGGAAATGCTAGAAATTGAAAACAATGTCTTTTTAATATTAAATTGGCTAAGACATTTCGGATGAAGAAGAAAATAGAACAGTTGATTGTTATCCGTTGAACAGAACACATCTAAACCAGCTCTCGCAAAAGATTCACATATAGCGAAGGAGTAAAAAACGGCTAGAGTCTAACCAAGTCGAATAATTTTGAATTCGCGAATTTTGGAAAAAACTTAAACAACCACTAAATTCAGTGAGATAAACCAGTACAACTAGTAAATTAAACTAATACTGAACAGAAAAAAGTGAATTAACTATTAAAACACATAACAACAATAATTCGGAATAGTGAGACGGAACTTGCCATTATCGACCTTATGGCATAAAGTGAATTAAAAACATTATCCAACACAATTTAACGAGGCGAATCACTGAACACTGATCCAGGACAACTACACTATCACCAGAGGGATTAATCACCACTGCTGAGACGAGCAAAACTTGGAAAGGCGATATTTATTTGCAGAGAATTCAGTCGAGCCGTCGTCATTTCACATATGCAGTACGAAGCAGCCATTTTGGAATCCCATGATCCTCTGCTGGTCCGCTAGCTTCACATCACAACGTTTGGTTCGAACAAATACTTTAATAAACATTATAAATTAAATCATATCTTTGTATTTTTAGATAATTAAGCTTGTAATTGTAAGTGTTATACTTTCCAGACTTTGCCCTTTCTCTGACTATATAATATAACAGCTCAAAGAACCTGTAATTAATTTTAATAATTTATATATAAAATAATCGTTCGCCCTGAGAGAACGAGTCGATATTTTAACTGATTGAACAATCGATTTACAATCGATCCTTAATAAATTTGTCAATAAAACTTGGAGGGTTTGGGATTCTGCAAAATTGATTTCTATTTATTTCTAAACCATATAAATGGAATAACATAAGATAATATTTAAATCACGGACTACACGAAAAGCGGCAATTACCAAGGTGGAAGGAGCCTACACTCAGAAGAAGAAGAACCGCGAATCGATTAGTACCGGAGATAATCCTATTAACGCAGAACTTAATTATAATTACACCAAGTGACATAAGTTGATAAAAAATTAAATAAACGAATTAAAATTTACACGAATATAATACAAAAATTAATTAATAAATAATAAATAAGAAAAAAAAATATAATAATATTTTTTTTAAATTAAACAAAATTTGTATTTTGTGACAAAATTACGTTTTATTACAATATTTGCAAATAATATTAGATACAGAGATCGATGGAAACATACATAAACTGGAAAGCTATGACGAAATTATTTGTCATTTAGGTATTATGGTTACATATTTAACTAAAAAAACTAACGCAGTAGTCCAAAACATACTTACTTACTTACTTACTAGCCAACGCCCACCCTTGGCTGGAAGTCCAAAACATTTAGCAAGTTATTTATTTTATGATTGCCTGCTCTACAGTTATGTTGCCAACAAAATGGAAGAATAGTTTGGTTTTCGTAATTTTTTAGATAATGTGAAAAATTGTCCAATATTGGAATGTAATTATCTTAATAATAAATGTACTTTGTTCTGGGACCTTACTAGTGCTGTGATAATGGTTTTAGTAATGGCTTGTACAAATTTTCATTGGACCGCTAGTGTTGGCTACGAAGTTGGCGAACAGCGGATATACAGATATAAAGCCAGGTGTCTAAAGATGCACCTCGTATCCCAGCCATTGCTGGACCCTTTGGTCAAATCCTGGTTCGCCCGGGGGCGAAGGCCGAGTACTTGGGCGCGCGTTTCGAGCGACAGTTCGCTCCTAACCCGCCCATGGACTGGGACTTCGATGAAGAAGTCGAGAACGAAGTGGAAGACTTTCTGTCTCTTTCGATCACTGCAGAGCCGGAACCCATTACTAGGGAAGAGGTCACAGATCGGCTCGTTGAACTCGTACCGAGAAAAGCTCCTGGCCCGGACGGCGTCTCGAACGCCGCTCTTACTCGACTCCCGGAGCAAGGAGTACTTTTCTTGGTTACGCTGTTCAACGCGTGTCTAAGACTGGCCTATTTTCCCCAGAAATGGCGTAAGGCGACGGTCATAGTGATCCCGAAGTAGGGAAAGGACGCTTCCCGTCCCGGCAACCTCCGGCCCATTAGTCTACTGTCAGCCACGTCAAAGGTCCTCGAATGTCTTGTACAACGGAGAGTCCTAGACCATCTAAGAAACTTCAATGTACTGGTCCCCGAACAGTTCGGTTTCCGTGTGGGGCATTCCACCACTCATCAGCTGATGAGACTGGTGGAATACATCACGGGCGCCGGCTGTCGGAAAGAGCAGACTGTCGCCTGTTTCCTAGATGTGGAGAAGGCCTTTGATAGTGTCTGGCACGACGGGCTCTTGTTCAAGCTCCGGGAAATCCAGCTCCCAGATTGCTACCTTCGTTTGATTGCTAGCTTTCTGACGGAGAGGACTTTCTGCGTGAGAATAGATGACCATGTCTCTTCCGAGAGACGCATTACAGTCGGGGTACCTCAAGGTAGCGTGCTAGGGCCTCTTCTGTTCTCCGTGTACGTCAACGACGCACCCAGAGAGCCTGGAGTCCAGCTGGCCCTGTTTGCCGACGACACGGCGGTCTATACCGCCGATCGGAACGCTGACAGGGCTATCCCACGACTCCAGCGCGCACTCGATGCGTATTCGACGTGGACGGAAAGCTGGAAAGTTGCCGTCAACGACACCAAGAGCTCCGCGGTGCTATTCTCAAAGCGCCGGAAAGAACCACGAGGCCGAGTGAGACTCGGTAGAACGTACTTGCCCTGGTCGAGAGAAGTTAAATACCTCGGTTTCCACCTAGATCGTCGGCTCACCTGGCGTGCCCACGCTGAGACGATGCGAAAGAGAGCGTCCGCTCGTCTCGCGCAACTGTTTCCGATACTTGTCAACAAGGCTATGACCCGCAAGCTGGGTAAGTTGATCGTCAACGCGTACCTGTTGCCGATCATTACCTACGCTCTTCCCGTCTGGGGTTACCTCGCAACCGTTCATAAAAGAAAGTTGCAAAGCGTTCTCGATAGGGGCCTTCGGCTAGCGGCCAAAGTCCCCTATCGGTTTTCTTCTCAACTCTTCAGAAGAGGACTCGGTGTCCGCTCCTTGGAAGACACCGCAAGGCGACTTGCACGTAAATTTTACGTCCGAGCTGCGAGGACCCAGACAAACCCACTCATAGCTGGCCTTGGCAAGTACCGAACACATCCAGGTGATTCTTGGAAACGGCCTCGACAAATACTGTACTAGTCGACCTAGTACGAGCATGTCGTTGTAGCGACCATTAATTAAATAAATAATATTCGTCTGGACAGGATCACTAGGCAGGAGCCCCTACCGGAGGCTCGGTACTAGGAAACCATTGGGTCGTCTCAGGACGAGCAACCCAACAGCTCTAGCAGCTCTGTCTAAAGATGCATAGATAAGCTCGGCGCACACAACACGGGTTTATCAGTATCGGCGCTCAGAGCATGATTTCATCGTTGGCGCTCAGAGCACGGGCGCTCTGAGCACGCTACCAGTTTTGCGAGTTTAACGCAGCGGCATAACTACCGGATGACTAGACTGGCAATGTCAGGGGCCCACAACCCAAAGAGGGTCCACATTCTTTCTTTTTTACACTCAGAAAACTATTCTAGCAAAAATTACTAAGCTATTTTGCAATAGAGAGACAAAAAGTCGAATTGGGGCTAATTAAAAAGGCTTGACTAACTAATACTTGACTAACTAACTAACTGACTAACTAACTACTTGACTAACTAAACAAAAATTACATATCCACGTGGTAAAATTTGCAGAATTGGTGCCACTTCCAAGAAGTTTTAAAATTTTTACTAGGTCAGCCTATCAAAATTTATACGACACCCATTTAATTACCCTCAAGTTAGCCTCTTGTCTCTCTATTGCAAAATGACTTGTTAATTTTTATTAGACAATTTTTCTCAGTAAATTTCATACTTATATATTCATTTATTTAGTTAAGATTGCTGTCTTAACAGTACGGTACGTTGGCTAACTACACGGTACTGATTGTTACGTGGTGCCTTGCACTATTCAACACAAGCAGAATAAGGAATTCGAAGGTCGTGATGAGATCTCAAAAGTGACAATCGGTGAAAATCTCTTCTTATAGTGAAAATCACTTTTCCAGTTTTCCGCAAGTGTGTACACCTTTCATGTCGCTTCTGGCCATTCCTGTTACAACTGACATTGCTGAATGTTAAATTTTAAAACTTGGAATCATAAAAAATTATCTGAGAAGCAACATGGGCCAGGAAAGATTGCATGTAGTTCTATCCATCGAGCAGTGCGTAGCTAGGAAGCTGGACTCCGAGAATTTATAGATAACTTTGCCAAAATCAAAGTCAGACGGAAAGACTTTTATAGTAAGGCATGAACAATAATGTTACATTTACAAAATTAACTAGAATAAGTAATACGAATTTCTGTTTGCATATAAATGTTGTTTTAATTTGTTATGTACTTCTAGTAGCCTATTCCCCGCATATACATTACGGCAGAGGTGAGATAGGCCACGCCTTTCCTCATATTTCATTATCTGGGCGCGGGTATCTTGGTGCGGGTTGGAACACTTGCTCGGAGTGACATTTGCTCTTAGTGACACTTGCTCGGACGTGTGTTATCAACGAGATAATAAAACACGCGCCCACGAACACACAAACACTCACGACACAGGTGTATACTAAGTAAACAGTACTTTACTTCATTCTTCCAATCATATTTAATTAATGTGTAGACAAAGTTCGAATGTTAGTCTACTGATCGAACAAGAGGATTCTGATTTTTCCACAAATGTGTAGACCTATATAATGATAAATTCTAGTCTTTGTGTGTGTGTGTGTGTGTGTGTGCTTCATCTGCTATATTCTAGTACGAAGGCCTGTATTATCAGTTTAAATTATAATAGTTAACATTTTATTAAGGCAAAGACTATAAGAATAAATAGTGAAGAAAGAAGTATGCTAGATTTTTATTTTAATTAATTATTATTTTATTATAATTTTTTAAGGAGACATTTAGTTACAGTGTAGCCTACCGTTTTCAGATAATACCATGGAAAGGTACTCTTTTATAGTTCCCAGAAACCTTTTTGCGATTTTAAAATTCTTTTTGTTCTTTTCTTAATAGGTTGGTACACAATGCCAAGAGTCATTTATACAATAATTACAATATGTTTTCTTTACAATTCATATGAAAATTCATACGAATTTTTCAGAGATTGTTTTTTACTGCAATTTGTGAATGAAAGCTAAGTTTGGAAGTTTCCCAAAACCTTCAAATTTTTTAAAAGCATTAGAAATGAATTGATTGTTTTCACAACAGAGGTTCTTCTCTTATTTTCTTCAAGGTTGAGGGTTATTCTGTCAAATGTGTGACCGTAGTACTCAGCAACGGAGGGCGTTGATCAACAAGTAAAGTGAAAGAGAATTAATGAAAAATAGTGAAACGTACATCAATAAACAAGAATTCCACGTTAATTAAATGGCAATGGCAATTAAATGGTGTGATGACAGAAGCAGGCTAGAAGTTAACCTATTGTTTAGGATTCCTCAAGTTTTCAGTTTCAAACTGATTAGTAGTACTTTAGAGGAATGTTTCTGGAAAGAAGCCGATTCTAAAAAGAACTCTGGTACACCTGAAAAGTACTCATGGGTGGCAATAATCAGCCTTAAAAAAATCTTCAGTATCAGAAGAATCCAGATTAAACTAACATCGTGGTGTGCGTGCGCCCGCGTGTGCGAATTACACTTAACAACAAAATAATAGCAGGAACGAAATAATAATAACAATAATGATGCATTAAATGTTAATAATAATCGTCTTATTCTATGGCGTCACAGTTCGGAGTCGAAACTTACCCTCTATAATCATCTGCCTCCATTTTTACCTGTCTTTGGCGATCGATGTCCATCGTTTTATTTTAACTTATTATCAGCATCCCTCGCCACTGCGTCAATCCAGCGTTTCTTGGGTCTTCCGACAGGCATTCTACCCTCGATTTGACTAAACAGTACCTTCCTAGTATTCGATTGCCTTCCATCCTAATGATGTGTCGTGCTCGTTGCAATCTATGCAGTCGAATGGTGGTGGCCAGATCATTGTCTTTATACAGCTTGTATAGTTCTGTTAATAGTAGGCCTAATAGTTCTAATAAAATAACGCATATAGTTAACTAAATTATCTAATAAAATATAATAGTTATAATTAATTATATTTAATTGTAATTTAATTAATGAAGTCAATAACAATATAAAAATATCTGAGATTTAGGCGCAGCGAAGATGACCAGGTAAATATAACTGCAATCTGCAAATATAAGTTGTTTTCAAATGATTAGTTGAATGTCGTCAATATGAACGATATTTTTTTTTTATTAACTGTTAGATTAAGTAAAGAACTTACTGAGGGCTTATGGAGTCAGGTTGACCACGCAACAATTTTTAAACCTCGTCGTTGACTTCTGTGCAAATGTAACTGCTTAATACCATACTACAATTCCTGGAATCATTATTTCTCGGAGCAAATGTCATTCCGAGCAAGTGTCACAACTTCAGCTTGGTGCTGCATTCCTGACCCGGTTTTGGCTAATAACAGGCCAGTAGATTCAGTACGTGTAGATAGTATTCGAACGTTATAAAACATGTAAGGACAACAATCTATAGAACTCGAAGGGGCCCCATCTTGAAACTTTGGCGGCAGCCTCTGGGCCTGTATTTACCTCACCGGTTTTACCGACTTCTTTTTTCTGTGGATTTCGTGGATTTCCCACTTCAAAACTTATTTCATAAACACCATTTCATCCCCTCGCGGCGACCACCGATAACCTACTTAGCGTAGGACAGCGGTTGTTTAACTTTTTATTCCGTCTTTTAAAACTCGGAAAATGTCGGCCTCATAGAATTTTTTGAATGTGTTGATTTACTGATCAATATGAATTTTCGTTAACGTAAACAAACTGCACATGTGCACCACTCGACCTTCGTGTTATCTGCATTCCTACACAGAGGTATTCAAGGTCAAATTTGATACCTCGTTGAATACGAATTATCGAATATATTTTGATATAACTGTGTGTATTAAAAAGTCTGATCATACGTGTAACAGAATACAAACGCCATCATCGATACACTTATTTTTAAATAAAAATACAAATCAGTGCTAGTCAAATGAAACTACAAACGTTGTATCTCGTATGTTAGTTGTCAAGAAACAGAATGACGCCTGTCTTCCGTTATTATCACCTATTTCCAATATAGTTTGCACAAAATTATTAGGAAATACTTAATTATTGAACGAGCGAAGCGAGTTCTCAGTTTTAATTCGACCGTTTGGCATTTGTATATCTATCTTTCTATTTGAGATATGTCTCACGATTACTTTTGAATGCATCAATTGATTTTTGTAAAACTTGGTGTGCGTGTCCATACTTTTATCCTACATAATCCTATTGTTTTTTAGATTGATTCCCCAAAAAATAGAGAGCAGGAGGCAAAAATGTGAAGGCGTCAAAATTATAAAAAATCGCAAAATTCCATGTGGGGTATTAAAGAGAATTTTAACCAAAATCCAAATATAATGTTCATATTAAAAATTTCAAAATTTTGGGGCGACGGGCCCAAAAGGTGGGTCAAAATTTTGATAAATAGCAAAAATCTAGCCGGGAGTCACACTACAGGGAATTTTAAGCCATATCTACAGCACTTACTATGAAAAGTTTTTAAGTTAGAGTTATCAGTTGCCAAAAAATGGAACTCAAATTTTTTAGAAAATTGTAAAGTCTACGTGGAAGCAAAATAAGTGGTTTTGTATTCAAATATAAACTCGGCATATTTCATAAGTAACAGAATTAATATCTCTCAACATTTCTTGCCAATTTTGGATCTTTTTTAAAAAGTTTTTAAGCTATGTTTGAAAAAAACATTGTTATTAGTTACGTATATTCCTGAAAAGTATTAGACATAAGCCTAGACATATCAATGGAAACAGACATAAGCTGAAAAGCTAGGACTACATTATCTGTCATTATGGTTATAAATTTAACTCAGAACCAGTGCAGTAGTTTGGCATTTTTAGTGGTTATTGTCTGATTTGTCTGTTTTGCAATTAGGCCTATTATTTTAATAAAAATTAGTAGTTATCGGTGTTTTAGTAATTTTTCTGATAATTGGAAAATTATTATAATATTTATTAAACGTATTTTGTATATATCTATTTATATATCTAATAATAAACGTATTTTGTTCAAAATAGTGAGTAGGCCTAACTTCAGCAGCTCAGAGACCTTAATAGCCTACTATAAGATTACAACGAAATCGACGCCGTAAAGGAGTATTTTAAGATTACAATCGATGTCGCGGATTTGAACAGTTACGACGAAATATATTCTTAAGTGATTCTGTTCCGGACGACTGTTTTTATTTATTTACTGCCAGGAAAAGAGTCACGCGTTCGTTAAATTTTGCGAAGATGAATTAAAAGTTAATTACTTCACCTAAACGGATTGGTGTCGCAGTTAAGTTCGGGAAATTTGTACTCACGCTACTTTAAGGAATAAGGCAATTATAGTGGAGGGGGTGGGTTGAAATTGAGTGAATTTTCGATTTTTATGGAAAACGTAGTGCTGGATGGAAAACTTGATACAATGCGACTAGGAATAACCGTTATGTCTCAGATGAGTGGCGAGGATAGGCCTATCTGAATATACGTAGCTGTCTGATATACCGATGGATGACAGTTATAATTGCTACTAGCATGAGTGATTTCTTTTAGAAGCAGTAGTGCCTGTTGTCTTAATATCAACCTTATGAAGACAAAAAGTATTTGATATTCGGCAAAGTGTTGTTCAACGTACGTAGACCCAAGTCAACCGCTGATAAAATAACACACATACATGGAGCAAGTTAGTAAATACCGTTACTGTATCAGTGTTTGGGAACAACCTTGAATACGGGCATAATCGTCGGTTTCAATTGGATGCTCTCCATTTTTCTCGGTGGTGTGGCTCTGTCTTCATCTGACTATAGCTTCTTCCGTTTTTGACGTCATCAAGCATTTCAACCTTCATCCTTTCTTCTTCCCTGTCATCTTTTTCCTTCCAACTTTCCCTCTATGATCCTTAACTGCAATCAGTTTCAACAGTTTCTACACAATATAACCCCAAGCTTGAAGTTTTTCTTATTACGTTCATCAGTTTTCTTTCCTCTCCTATTCTTCTATTCATCAGTCAATCATTTCTTTCCTCTCCTATCATTGTTGCTCGCTCTATCAAGCCATTTCATTTTAATCATTCTTCGCCTCAACCAAATTTCGAACTCTCTAGGTACTTTCTTCTTATATATTTTATTTTTTTATTTTTTTATGGCCCATGTTTTACTACCATATAAAACAACGCTCTAAATATAACATTTTGCAAATCTCTTTTTCATATCATAATCATTCTTGCTGTCAGTAATTCTTTTACCTTTTCAAACGATCTCTTACCCATAGATATTCAACTTCTAATTTCCTCCGTTCAGCTTCCATTCCATGTTACTGTACTCCCAAAATACTTCAGCAAATTCACTTTCTCTACAATTTTTCTTTCCTAGAATATGTTAATGAAACCTATATTCTTATCACTTTAGTTTTTCCTACATTTATCTCCATCCTTGTCTAAAGTTTTGGAGAGTCTAGGAAAAGCCATAAACATGAACAAGAATTGTGGATATATAGAAGGCTTCGTATAATGTCATGGACGGCGAGAATACCGAATAGTGAAGCCTTACGGGTGGCTAACAGAGAAAGGGAAGTGATTTTCAGTTTTCAGAAAAGAAAGTAATCAGCGTACATAGGATGTGTTTTGCGAGAACCCAATATGAATTTTTACTATTCAACTTGTACTTCAGGGTAAACTCGAAAGCTGAAGGATGAAGAAGAATTTCGTGGATGAGAAAACTGCAAGAAATCGCACGTCAACAGACTTGTTCAGGATGGTTGTGTCGAAGTTTTTGCTTCCGCGTCGTAAATCTCTTCATGCATGCTTTCGGGTGTCTTCCGTTTACCACTGACAGTTTTCACGTACCGTTGAACTTTCCTTCAAAGTTCTTTTCAACGTTACCTCACGACACTTGTTCGCTACCGGCATCATGGTAGTATTTAGCTTTAGATGGAGTTTACCACCCACTCATGACTGATCTTTTGAGCAATACGACTCTAAGGAGAGAACCGGCCGGAACCTTCCTAAATCTACAGGATTCGTAATATACATATTGTGTTATACCAGACCACACGTTCTGACAGATGAAAGCATGGACGGACTGAACTATACATTCCCAAAAGAACGCAGAAAACTTAATATGAAAATGTCAGAAGAAAAGATAAACGCAATGGTTAACAGTAGGGACTATCAGATGTGCCAGAAGCACCTTCCCAGACGACTAAAACAATGCAAAGATATAAGGTTACAGAAATTAAGATTTTAAGAAATGTGCTGATGAACAAGATAGGAGAAAGGATCAAAGTGTAAGTGAGGAATGTGGCGTAGACCACATAATAGAATGAGTGAAAAAGGCTCAAGAATATTTCTCATATTTCAAGCATGTCTTACAAAAATATGGTGAAGATGGCAAGAGATGAGAAGCCAAGAGAAAAGAGGAGCATGGGTAGGCCCATGATGAAATGGAAGAATAGTATGGTATAATAACACAAGCTTATGCAGGGCCGGATTAAGGTATCTTGGCGCCCTAGGCTAATTATATCTTAGCGCCCCCCTCACCTCCCATAGGCTACTCTTACGTTTATTTCCAAGGGGCTGAATAAAGGATTAATATATTTCTTAATTAGGAATACAATATATTTCTTAGTTAGGAATATTTCAAATATCTTGCTGTTTTTGGAAATAGTCTCAAGAAATGAAAACTGAGGCTATTTTTTCAGAGATTGTTTTAGAGTTACATCTTTAACCATTTGTAGTTTGCATGGCTTTTATAAGGAAAAAATTAACTACGTAGTTACAGAATTATAACAGTTTTATTAAGGGTACATTTAACATCATTTACACAAAGAAGACAATCCGTTAAATATCTTGTGGATTTGTTAAGACTCATGTAAAGTTCAAGCTAGATTCTTTTTTCTCGCTTTAGATTGAGCAAACGTTTTAATCACCTCACTGAAATCAAGTCCTTGCAGAAAGTCACTTTCATTGAACAAGAGGGCTACACTGGTCAGTTTATCCTGGCGCTAATTTGAGCGTAAATAATTCTTCACCCTCTTGAAAGCTGAAAAAGATCTTTCGCGACTGCAGTTAGTGACGGGCATAATAAGGAAATGCGCAAAGCTATCTCAACATTAGGAAACATTGATTCTAAGTTAAGCGTTTTCAAAAAATTCAACAGTGGTTTTGCTTCAGATCGCTTTTTCTTCTTTTCTTCAAATTTTTATCCTTGTAATTTATTACCAATTTTACATTTAGCTGTAAAATTTTATTATTTTTTAGCTAAAATTTTGCACCCCCCCAAAGTACAGCGCCCTAGGTTACAACCTAGTCAGCCTAATGGTTAATCCGCCCCTGAGCTTATGTAAGGAAGACGAAGACTTATCAAAACTGCGCGTCCCCGCGGTGTTTATGAAAGCGGCCTGGTATTAGTAACGTAAATAACTAGATTCTTTGTGGGGTTGTAAGTTTACGAGACTGAGCATATTGTACGCTGTCTGTATAACCATACGCCTACACAAACCTCACAATCTCACACACACAGATAACACATTCCCAATAAGCAATGCACAAGTATTTCCGTTACAACTGAGCAAACAGAGATTACGAACAAAAATAGAAAATATCCCGTTAATTTGCTATACATTATAGGAATGCGTGTGAGGCTAAAGTCCACTCTCTGCACCAGGGGTGCTTAATCTGTTACGCTTGAGAAAACTTAGACCTGCCTGGTACTCACTGGTACTGAAACCCGTCTTATGTTAAATTGCTACGCCTATACCCTGTTTTGTCAAATGGCTGCTTAAAGAAGTTGTATTTTGCATCCATTCTTAATGAAAATATCAGTAAACAAGGCTTTATGTTTCAATGAACATCACCGAGGTGAGAGACTGTTTTAAATTCATTCAAGGGAAATCAGAGGTACTTCAAGCTATTATTTCAGCCCCAATGCAAATTTTTGACAAATTAAAATTATTTGCATAATTTTAATTTTCTAATTACTTCTGTTGCGTATCTGTGAAATTTTATTGATCTGTTGAACGAGCGAAACGAGTTCTCAGTTTTAACTCGACTGTTTGGCATTTGTCTGTCTATCCATCTGTTTATATATTTTGAGTAGGCCTATGTCTCACGATATCTTTGGATCGCATCAACTGATTTTCATAAAATTTGGCATGCTCATCCATACTTTTACCCTATACAATCCTATGGTTAGAGATCGATCTTCCAAAAAATGTGAGGGTGGGAGTAAAAAATGTGAGGGGTCAAAATAGTGAAAAAAATCGCAAAATCCCATGTAGGGAATGAAATTTAAGGGAATTTTAGACGCAGACTGAATGGAGTGTTCATTTGTTTAAATTTCAAAATTTTTGGATGTCAAGGTCCCAAAAATTTGGTAAAATTTTCATAAAATCACAAAAATTCCTGTTGGGCATCAAATAACAAGAATTCTAACATCTGATTGTAGTGTTAAGTTTTGGAAATTACAAATATTGGGACCCCAAAGCACAAAGAAAAGATAAAAAATTTGAAAACAATTGTGAAAATCCAGCAGGGTGTCAGACTGTGGGAACTGTAACGTAAATGGGAATGTTTCGAATTTGGTTTTAAAATTCTTCACCAAAGTGCTTTAGCTACGACTAAATTACGTGCCAACTACACATTATGGTTATAAATTTTAATAAAAAAAAAATGCAGCCGTTCGGAATTTATGATAAATCATCTGATATCAAAATTTATGTAATAATAAATTGTGCTTCGTTCAAAATAGTGAACGGATTATGCAACTCAGGGAGCTCAATAATATGTACCAAAATATTTGTTAGCAGGAAAATTTTCATTGCAAATTTTTGTAAACAGTGAAATACATAGAGACCTCTAACGAAGGTTTAGACCCGTACCTGTGCAAGCTTACCTTATTAAGATTTTTAAAGCTCCACAATGATGGCGACAAATATTAAGATTTTTAATAACTATTAAGATTTATTGAGAACTGCACCACTCAAATTTATATTATTAATTATTACTTGGGCGCCAGAGCAGGAGATCTCAGGTTTGTTTATGAAATAATAACAAACTGTTCAGATACTAATATTTGTATTGTTAGATTCTTGTTACTGAATACATCTTAGACTTAATCATTACTTTCATCTTTATAGTTAATAACAACAAAAGAATTTATTAATATTTCTAGTTCACAGCTTCTCCGAAATCAGACTAATCAAGTATATTCAAAGGAGTACTTAGTAGATTCAATTTACTCCATTAACAAACTTAAATCATCGCTATCAATCAAAACAAACATATATGTGTATATAAGTATATGTACAGTATAAGTGTAAGTATGTGTATATGTGTATCATCAATTCTTAACTGCTACTACTTCTATACTATTCAATCTATATTCAATTATTTAATTCATTTATCGTTTCAATAATTATTAGTATTGGTTTCTTACTTTGCTATATCATAAGTCACCCAAACATGTCGTCTAGCATAAATTGAATGTTTAGTATCTGAACATCGTGGGTCTTTTTAAAATGAGATGAGTTTTATTGAGATATGAAATTTATGTTAATCAATTATATACGGTAGTAATTTATAAATGAGACATTATTACTTGTTGCAGGATTCCTGATAGGCGAATGACGACTTGTATTCTTGCGTTAGCTATCACACGACACTTTCACTGATCACGCTTTATTAACTTTCTTTAACCACATCACACGCTCGCGTTATTACTATACGTCACGCACAAATAAATAATATACTTCTTGCTGCAATCTACGCGCACAAGTTAAACATCTTCTGGTCCGTACGTACTATCGCGCACATATATAAAATAAACTTCTTGATGCAATCTATCTCAACTATTGAACCGGGATCATCTAATGCTTTGAACTTAGAGTAATAGTATTAAAATTGCTCACATCGAGTGACGCAGGTTTCCCGTGTTTTTTGCGTGAAAATTCAACTTAGACTCCCCCGTTGTGGGCTCCGCGGGTTATTTTTATAGTTTCTTCAATTCTACCCTCACTACATCTTCTGTTGATCGTTCCTTATTGGTCTTACATTCAAAATTTTGCCGGTATTTTTGAATGTATCCAGTCTGGTGTCGTATCTCTTTCGCGCTCACTACTGACGCTATTGGTGATTGGTTCCCAAAGTGCGGGCGATATTTTTACGCGGGTGTTCGTTATACTCCCTAAAAAGTGACGCGACTTTCTAAAATCGTCATATTTACTTGCGTGGCCTCTTTTGTCTGTTGAAGGACACCGTACCGTTAACCTAACGGTATATAGGCGTTTTTTGCTAGTTTTACACTACAAAACAATTTATGTGTTTACGACATGTAGGGTGTCTTAGGTCTATTATACATACTTTTGCCGGCGCCGGTCTGTCGCACAGCCGAGCCTCTTTAGATTCACTATTCAATTATAACTTTACTTAAAACTACGTACATTTCAATACTTTAATTTATCATTAAATTTTTCTTACTTATTATAGGTGTTTACATACATATTAAATTATGATACCATTATACAGTATCGTTTCAACCTGTAGGCCTACTTTAAATATTACACATACAATTAATCGTTTTTAAAGAAGAACCGTTATATAGTGACTATACTTCTGGTTTACTTTTGATTACGTTTGACCAGTCTTCTTCTTATTCTTCTTTTTCATTTCTTCCATTTAGGTTAACAGGCTGTTTCATTTACAAGTTACAAGAATCTTTCCATTCTTTTCTCGGTCGTTCAACTCTTCTTCAACCTGTTGGTTTATCGTCTCGGCACACTATTACTGTTCTGTCCTCACTCATTCTGTCCATATATTGGTGTCATTCCATCCTTCTTCTTGCTGCCCAGTCTCTTATATTTCCTCCTAGTATTCTCGTTCTTCTCCCTGAGTTTTCTCACCTTCCCTGTAATCTTCCTTAACAACCTCATTTCTGGTACCTCAGATTCGTATCTTGCCTGCATTAGTTCTGTAAAGTATAATAATAATATCAGACCCGGAAACTCTTGCCGTCGAGCGAATTACAACCCCCCCCCCCACAACGTAACTGAAAGTGGGTTGAATAGTTCAAGTCCTCAGAATTGATTGGGACCGATCTCTTTCAGATGAGAGGATACCTAGCACAAACGAAATCTAAAAGCCTGGTGTACAGATACGACATATATTATATGACGCGGTCAAGTTTGTGTTCTAATGTTGTCTGGAGTAACTTTCGTGAACTCTCTTCAGGCTCAAAACTACGATCGTAGTAGCGAAAACTTCCTTCAGGTGCACCCAACTGTCGTTTGTAATAGGTTATTATACGCTTAAAGTAAAGCAATAAATAACGAGCGAAATGTACCTAAAGCTGGACCTGAGACTAGCCGGGTGTCTGAACAACAGAATTCTACGCTTTGGCGGGTGCAGCTGATGACTACAAGAAGTAGGCCTCATCACTAATGAAAATGTTGTAGCGGGTTCCCGCTACACAGAATTCCATAGAGCCAGGGACAGGACTTTACAGAAATTTGTTTTAGGTTCAGTGCAGGGGTCATAGCTTTCGAAAGCTTCCACTACGACTGCAACGTCAGGCCTTAAGTTGAGCCACTCTGCTGGAGAGCGTTCAGAAATAGGGCAAGGGAAATTGCCATTGTTTAAACGAATTGTGGCAATACCGTTATTTACATTGCACCTCGCGAACAAAATCCAGGTAATCGCAAATTCTGTATGTAGCCCTTTACCAAAATAAGTAAGCCCTTTACTAATAGTTATATGCTTATCCACACTTCCGACGTTTCTAAAATTCACAACTTATAATAACCAACCGATCTAAACAGATGACAATAAGAAAAATATTGACACTTCTATACAATGAAAAAGAAGAAAGTCCTGAAGGAGAAATTAGAGCATGGTGCAGGAGAATAACCGTAAAGATTTTGTAGACGGATCGCAGAGCAAACACGAAGTGTTTAAAAAGAAAAGTGGGTAAAGAGCGAAAGAAATGTCTACTGCAATAAACGTGCTGATGTTTTTAAGTTTCATTTCCTCTCTAACGGGTCTTGCCCTATACCTCCTTCGAAACCTTCTATTCACTAAAAATTTTACAGTTAGGTGTTGCACCCTTCTATTTTCGAAGAATTCTGAGTTTAGAAGACGATGTATACACTCACATAACACGACAATGATACAAATATTTTTGGAACAAAACGTATTACAGTATTATCTAATTTTTCATTCAGAATTAAATACATAACAATTAACTTTGTAATATATAAAAATATTTAAAATTTCTGTTGTCTTCAAACTGGCAACGATATGGATGATTATCACATCAAAGGTCAACCTTAAATCAACTTTTTCTCGGCCAATTTTCGTCGGAACGGAACATAAAAAAACGTCGGCACACCAAATAAAATTGCCATATCTCACTCAATTTTGGTCAAATCGGAACATGACGTTCAGATTAATAGAAATGTTAGTATCTATAAAAAATCTCTGCTGAATTTTACGATACAATGCATATTTACACAGTTTTTAAGTGTAACGTTAATGGCCTGCTTCTACCGCCTCCACCATCTCGTTCCGCCCTACTCAAGTCTGTAGACTCATAGTAAGTACTTTTCTAAAAAATTCCATTAGAAAGAAAACTCGACTAAACGTATTATTACTTTCTGAGCCAATTTTTTAAGCTATTTTATCTGGAGTACAACAATAATGAAAAAAAAATAAAAGAAAATCTGAACAATACAGTCGCTTAGATGGCGTCATGGAGTCTATATACTGTACAACAAGAAGCAATCATTTAAAATGGTTTCTTACAGCCTTTGTCTTGTTATACCGTTACACGGTAGAAGTGAACAAACATTTTCAAGAATCGACTAACTGTATACAAAAATAGGTTTCTGTGCTACTAAAAATTATGGTAAGCGTAATTGCCACCTTAATTTCTATTTTAAATTACTACAGTGAGGGATTTACATCAATTTAAAAAATGTATAAATGGTTGTAACACAAATACAAAATACAAAATTATAGTCTTTATTATTATAAGTGTTACACATAGTGTGTATGAAACTATCAGCAGCCTTAGCCTTCACACTGCGTGAGGAAAGAATTTAGCAGTTTCTTGACTTTAATTCGAAAAAATGAGATTTTGTTGCTGGGTTTTACATAAAAATAATTTACTTTAATACGACCTATAAATTGCTTAAAAAATTCTTGGGCTTAAAGTGCGAAGGAGTAATAGAACTGTGTTTTTCAAAATATCTTCAGATATACTCACTTTCACAATATATATTAAGAATACAAATGTATAATTAATGTGATTCATAGTGACATAGGCATTATTACCTTTAATTTGAAAAACAGTTAAGCAAGGTAAAATATTTTTCGATGCTAATTTCATTTTACCGTCCACGATTAGCGCTTTTCCATATTTTTTCAAGCCTTATACTTCACGTTGGTTAGTTCAAAAACTTTGAGACGTAAAGAATTCAAAAAATGTATTTATAAAAATATTAGGGAAGAATCCTCAGTCCTCATTTGATATGGGAGTCCGACCTTCAAATAGTGTCATCCCCCTGCCACCGGAGCAGCTCCTAGTGAAGCCACTGGCATGTGCACATAATTTAGAAAAAAATTGTTAAGAAAAATAAAGTAATGTATTTTTTTTATTTTCATGTAATCCTTTAAAACGATTGTTGATTTTTTTTTGTACGCAAGTCTACACTTCAAATATTACCATTCGGTCAGAAATTTTTGTAAAAATATAAATTAACACTTAATTTTCTTCTAAAAATTTTCAATTAGTTCAGCTCTTTTATGTTTTTGTGTGGGAGCTGCGTCCCCTTGCCGCTGACTACTAGCATCTTCAGTAGCAAGGTGTTCATAACATAGTGCTGAAACGCTACACGTTAACAGACAACGGTAATTACGCGGCTGTTTTTCTTCACGTGTATATATATATTAGTTCAACTGGCAAAACTCTCGCAATATAGCAGCTGAGCAGTGCGCTTATCAGTGGGTAAGCGTGTGCGACATCGTGAATCACATGGTTACGTAATCTGTTGAGCGTAGAATGTCGTCTACTTCCTGTGCAGGCCAGTTTGTTTACAAACTCGCGCGCTTATTGGACCAAACCGACTTATATTACAATGCCAAGGTCACCTTTCCCTCAACGCGCATAAACGTCGAGGATGTGTTCATTATGCGCTATGGTGTGTCGTTTGCTTCTGTGTTACTGACCAGTATTTTTGTATTTTATCTGAAGCTTTTGCACTACATTTTACTATCAGCGCTTTTGAATCTTTTGTTTATCAGATTGGATCTCATTCATAATCGGTCTTCAGTAGGTCCCGTTCTGATGACAAAGTAACGTTCGAAAGCACCAATCACAGTACACAGTGGAAAAGCAACACACAGTTTATTTATAGCGTTACAAAATACATTAACGCTTATTTTACTACCTACTTTAAAATAAAACTTTTGTTGGAGCATTACCCTTTGTGGCTTAGGTAGTGTGACCAAACATCTCCCGGGTGGTAAACGTCCCAGTAGCTGATCCTGAAACAGACTACCGGAACGCTGGTTTGCTCTGGAATTTAATTTTATGAAGTACGAGTTTTTGTTTTAAGACTGAATGAAAAACAAAAAAGTACTCATGATTGAAGCTTTCAGCATCAGAAGCGTCAAAATCGTATTATTTGTACGTGCGTGCGCGTGATGTTGAATACATATATGTATACGCGCGCGCATGTGTGTGTGTGTTTAATAATAAACTTAATAGAAATGAAATGATAGGCCTAATAGCAACAGAACAACATTAATAATAATAGTAAGCCTGGGACTGCGTAAGTCAAACTGAGATTTTTGTATTCACTTTTGTTTACTCAGACTGATAAGAAAATTAGAAAACGACTGTAAATGTTTCTTTTATTATGTTTTTTCAGTTTATTTAATTTAAAAGTTCCGGAACGTCCTAAAACCCGATTTTAGGGTCCTCATGTTCTATTTTTCTCGGGGGAGAATCTGGAGTCCCCGCCTTTCTGGTAGAAAACATCGTATTCTCTACTTAAATTCCATACCTCCAATTTAATCTGCGACCCGCCTCAAAGCAGACTTTGGCCACGTTCCTGGCTGATGCATTTGGACGATAGCGGAACCAGACAAGAAATAAACTTGAAGTATTTGAAGTTTGTTACTGGAGAGTCCTGGACACATGGAGAAGTCTTCAATAGGATCGACGAGAACGGAACATATGGAGAACATTTTTAGAGGCCAATCAGGGGCGTATTTATGAGGGGGGGACGAACTCCTCCCACCAAAAGTCGAAAAAATCTGACGAATTTTGTTACTCTCTTAATTATTAGGCTGTTTTATTAATTTTCAGCTGTGTACGCTAAAATAGTAGTAACTACGAGTATTGTTTATAAATACAAACTGGTATATTAGACAGCATACTGTACAGGAAAATTAATTCAGTCAATAAGTATCTCCTAAACAATGTTTCAATAACGCGTATTTGTATTATGTTACTGCCCTTCTATTTAATGAGATTGATTTCAGGATATTGTCACACGTTTTCCAACCACTTTAAAGACAGTAATGTTGATTATTCTTAATTTGTTTCTTCCTTTGTATGAAGCCGACTCGACCGGGCCCTCCCCCAGGCCAAATTCTAGATACGCCACTGAGGCCGATAGAGTGAGCCACTCTGAAAATCAGTGTGGAAAAATCTAAGGTGATGGAGATGAGAAGAAGAGTGAGACGGTATCAGAACTGGGATTGATCGACATTTTAACTACCTGGGCAGCAAAGTAAATTACAATAGTGATATAACCAAGGAGATTAGAAATTAGCATATTCAAGCAGGGCACTATATTCGCTCAAATCTTGTACAGGGTCCAAGTCAGTTCAACTAAAGTTTAAACGTATGATATAGAAAACGATAATGCGTCCTGTCGTTACACGGAGTGCGAAATTTGGACCTTACGAGAACTGAAGAGATGCTGGACATATTTGAGCGCTGAATGTTGATGATATTTTTGGTACATTTGGGGATGGTAATGATGGATGGCGCATCTGGTTTAGTTATGTACTGCAACTATACAAAGAACACAGCATCTTAGATTACGTATTGAGCTATTGAGTGACACTAAAATACTCAAGAAAATAATTTAGTGTGCCCCCTCCATACTAAATTCCAAAATAATGTAGGCGGGCAAAAGTGATTCCGTTATATAAAAAAGGAGACAGAACAGATGAAATAATTACAGAGGAATAAGTTTGCTGACTCAACGTACAAAATATAGTAGCCTATATACAAGAATTCTCAATCAGATATTAAGAGACATTACAGATGCATTACTTCTTGAAGAGCAAATGGGTTTTAGAAATAGTAGGTCGACTGTGGATGCATTGTTTGTATTACGACAGATAATAGAGAAAAGGTGGAAGTATAACCAGGAAATGTATATCACTTTTGTTGATCTGGAAAAAGCATTTGATAATGTAGACCGTCAAAAGTTATGGAAGATCATGGATAGAAGAGGATAACCACAGCATTTAGTAAATTCAGTTAAGATCCTTTACAAAAGTACACCTGTAGTCCTGGATTTGAATGGTAGGCTCTCAGGTGACATTCGAATAAATAAGGGAGTTATGCATGGATGCTGTATTTCCCCAACCTTGTTTAATATATACAATGACGACATGTTGAGAGCATGGAAATCCAGAGTGACTTCGGGAATACAGCTTAACAAATCAATTTGTATGGGTTCTCTGTTATATGCGGGTGATATAGTTCTTATTCAAGAAAATGAGGGTGATTTACAAAGAGCTGTGTTTCAATTACAAGAAGTGGCAAGAGAGTACTCACTGACAATTTCAGTAAGAAAGACCAAAACCATGGCCTTTTAAGGTAAATATCCAGTGACGACTAAGACAGTTATAAACAACAGCACTTTAGAACAAATGAGCCGTTTCAAATATCTCGGCTGTGCAGTAAGCTATGAATCTGAATATGATATAAGAGAGAAGATAAATAAATTTAGGAATATTTGCGGTATGATTCATAGAACTCTTAGAAACAAGACAAGACATAGCACAAAGATTAAATTTTATATGACAATTTCAATATCCATATTGATTTATGCGAGTGAGGCGTGGGTCATTAGAAAAAAGGAATGCGGCAAGATTCAGAGTGCTGAAATGCAGTTTCTTCGAAATACTTTAAATTAGGCCTTTACATTGCAAGATAGAATAAGGAATGAGGATATCAGAGCACAACTCGAAGTAAATGACATAAATTAAATTACTTCAATTTACAGAAGACAGTGGTGGGACCATCTGCAAAGTATGACAGAGGATCGATTGCCGCAAGCGGCAGCGAACTATAAAGCCATTGGTAGAAGAGACGTGGGTCGTCCGAGGATGAAATGGGTGCCGGAACAGGTTTATGTAACCTAATCCTTGAAGAGGAGAAGAAGAAAAAGAAAATGATTTAGGGCCTGATGTTGGGTACCAGAAGTAGAAGAAGAGCAAGAACACACTGGCAGGACAACGTCCGGGTAGACGTTGATGAGTCTTCTAAGGGGGGGGGGGGTGAGGAATTGCCGACACTGTTGGAGAAGGCCAGGGTCCAGTACGGGCTGTACCACAAGACGAAGATACATTAAGCAACTGGTTAGGGATTTTCCGTTCATTGTAAATATCATAGAATACAAAATTCCAGAGAAGAATGCACGATGATTACCGAGACGCTAGAGCACTCGACTAAACAACGGGGTTGGAACACTTGCTCGGAGTGACACTTGCACGGAGTGACATTTGCCCGGAGCCCTCCCCCCCACATAATAGTATTTGGTGAGTCAGAAGTAAGACTGTGACACTTGCCCGGAACTAACATTAGTATCTTAAAACTGTTCAAAACGTATCCTCTTTCAATTTTTGAAGGGTTGAATTCAGTGTTATAGTGCAATTTTATTTTATGAATTTTAAGAGACTTTTAGCCAACTTTGCGTCTTTTCCAGGGAACACCACGAGGAGGTAGTCTCTTATCGTTCCCTATATATTTTTTTCACTTTATGTGAGTTCGTCAATTTTTGTTTTTGTTTTTAATGCTGAATTAGAATATTTACATATTTACAATATTTACAAATCTTTCCTGGTGAGAGTCTACTTCTCCAACCTATAGGCATTGCCTTTACTTTAACTTCTGGGCATAAGCGACAGAAACAAGGAAAGACCTTAGTTTGCCATCTACGCTGTCCAGGCAGTGAAGGCGGCTAGAGGATTAGGAGACCCTTGGCTCACGCACGCACACTGGCAGGCCGCCTAACAATAGACTGGGGCCGGCACTTGACTTGCGCTGCTGTCTTTTTAAATACAGTTTACTATAATAAATTAAATTTTGTTATTCTGCTTAATCTTATAGTTTTGGTCGTTCCATTTAATTCAGACTGTGATTTCATTTAAAATAAGTCCAAACACGAAGTTTATACGACGATTTTCAAATGTTTTACTCTTATTTGTTTATTTTAAAATACTGTGATTGCTAAACTTCTGAGAATTATTTACGCGACTCTTATTAAAAAAATGTTATTATTAAAAACTAAGATTCTGATCATTTAATTTACTTTCAACTATTTTTCTGAGACACCCCCTTTGGATGCCAGAAGCCGGTTAAATGGCCCTATGGTTCATTGTTGGAACTGCTAGCGGCCGATTAAATCGGCCCGTCAAATGAAACTGAGAACTGCCAGCGGCCGATCTCACTGGCTTTTTGTATAATCATCGTAGCGACCAGCATGACAGATGATCAATCGTTTGCCTTTACCCAGAGGGCCGCCCAGAGTACCTTGGATAGTGCCATCAGTCCAACCAGTGTCCTTCTCGTGTTTTCACTGATCCAGGTCTCGTCCAAAAATATAGTGTTTTTAATATTTACTTCACGCATCTTTCTTAAGAAACGACGCCTTAACAGGGCCACTGACGGCTTTTCCATGAGGATTTTTCTGCTGCTAAATTTCTTGTACTGAAATCCCATGTCTGATAATAGCGAGCTCAGTGAAGATTTTCCTCTCATATACAGTCCAGCTTCTTGAAGTGACACACAAAGTTGTCTGAGGGTAGGCGCTTCTTTTCGAGCATAGTAGCTCAATATGTGACGTCGAATAGCTCCTTTGTCGACGTCATCCATGTCTGTTACTGGCCGCTTTCTCTTCAAACTTTTCTTCCGAGGAGTATGAATAATAATATTTTCCCTCTTGGTGCTGTTTAAGGTGTTATCTTGTTGATCGTCCTCAGCTGTGATTAAATCAATACCTTCAACTACACAGGGATCTTCTTGATTTTCCAAACTTTTTTTAATCTCAGCGTTGATACGTTGTATTGTTCTCAACGAAATGCCACAAGCATCTGCTGTTCTCTGCATTACTTTCTTAGTATCAAGTAAAGGACCTCCGTTATTCTTCTCTTTCTCAAAATAGAACAGAACAGAAGCAATCGTTGTTCTGCATTGAGTATGTAAAACTTGGCGTTTTTTACAAGAACTCATAATCACAAATCAATTATACACTAACCACAAATGAACTGATTCACTCACAATATAGGCGACAGATCTGCTCTCTGACAAGACTGGCTGGCCTCACTACCCCGTGCAAGCTATTTAACGACTAATCAGCGGGTAATCAGTGACTGACTCGGGGTACCCGGTACACGAGCAATGACCTCTACTGTCACCCTCTCTATATGGAAAAATGACTATAGCGACCAAGTGTAAACCAAGTAAGGAAGGGACGTCTCTCTTGCATGTTACTGAAATCTGTAATACCGGTAATTATTTTCCAAATTACGTGATACAATAATATACATTTAATTCCTAACGCGCTACCTCGTCCTCTCAAGTTATAGTTAAAGTTTAATAACATGGACAGTAAATTTTTAATATATTTACATAGATAAATATCACATTTCATTTTATGTGTCTGCAAAACAATAATATATAATATTTTTATAATAAATAACATTTTTAAAAGTTCGTGCTAGTAAAAAGACAAACAATTATTTCGATTACGTATAACAACTATTATTTCATATATTGTTTATTTGAAATAAAAATATGAGGTTTGAAAATAATCTTTATATCTATATATTAAAATCTGTTAAATATGTTGATTAATTTTTTCAGTATTATAACAATAAAGAGGTGGGTCGTCAATCTGCTCTTTATCGAGTATCACAATCGGTGAATCGGAGCAGTTAAAAAAAAAAAAAAGGAATGGCCAAGGCCGACGCCAGGAATTTTAAGATTCTCGTAATTTCGAGGTCAAGTTGTAAAATCAAAAATCAATTTGTAAAAATATTACATATTAAAAGGAGTGTCACAGAAAAATAGTTGAAAAATAAATAAGATGATCAGTAACTTAGTTTTTAATAATCATCATTTTTAATAATAGTCGCTTAGATGGTGTTCTAAAGTTTAACAATAACAATAGTTCAAAATAAACAAATAAATGTAAAACATTTGAATATCGCCATAAAAACTTCGTGTTTGGACTTATTTTAAATCAAATTACAGTCTGAATTCAATGGAACAATCAAATTTCAAAGTTTAAGCACAACAATAAAATTTAATTTATTGTAGTAGACTGTAACTAAAAAGACAGCAGCGCAGGTCAAAGGCCTGTCCCTGTCTATTGTTAGGAGGCCTGTCAGTGTGTCAGTGTGTGTGTGTGTGTATGAGTGAGGGTCTCCTAATCCTCTAGCCGCCTTCACTGCCTGGACAGCGTATAGTTCCAGTTTTTTCAAGGCCTTTGAAATGGTTTCATCACTCTTCACTGCTGCTTTTTTCCTCTTCTTCCCGTCAGTATTCAGGGCTATTCTATCAAAAAAGTGGCCGTAATACTCTGCGTCCTCTCGTACAGTCTTGAGCAGTGAATATACATTTGGATGAGACCTCGAAATTAAACTATTAATTCTTTGATTCCACCCTTCAGAAACATTGTTGGTCCGGTGCCGTCTTCCGCAACAGTTCCACACTTTCCTTTGGATATGCTCATTCTCAAGCCACTGATCGACAACGTAGTCATAGAATATCCGCAGTTTCTCGTCTTTAGGTGTGCTTTCGTGTATACTTAGCCAAGCATCATCAATCAGTTCTAGCGGAACATGCGTGAGGGCAGAACACATTCGAATGTGAAGTCAAATCTCTTCAATTTCTTTGTACGCAGGAGCAAGGCCACAATCTTGTACTCTCCTCCATAAACATTGGTTAAAATGGTAGTTACAACCAAAAATTTCAGCTTCAGGAAACAGAGTTTTACCTGATTGGATGATTGCCAGTTCAAAGTCCATTGTAAGTGTCACAGGATTCCATCCAGGTACGTTGTTTTTCACTGCTTTGAGAAAACGATCATATGTTTCTCGTTTCTTATTTGGCAACAACGCATAGACTGCTGGAATAGTGTTGGTTTCTTTCCAAGAACTTCCCAGATCGGCGTGGATGATAAATAACTGCCCAAACTGTTGCTTGAACTCTTGAAGGTTCCGTCGACGAAGAATGAAGAACAACTTGTCAATGCAGATTTTCCTTTTTCGCTGGCAAACACCAATATTCTGTCTTTAGGCCCTCTGTTGTCGTCTACAAGTAGAACATTTTTACCGTCATTCATAAGTAGATCATTTTCCTCTAATCGTATTCCTTCAGAGTCGACTGGGTCCTTTTTTCTTCGAATGGGATGTAATGATTGTTTGGCACTTCTGTGTGATGGTAGTGAAGTCACAAGGTCATATCCTCAATTAAAGAGCGGTCCTACTTCTTCGGCGTAAATTTTTGAAATCGTATTATCTGTTTCCCTTGCACGCTTCTTT
The DNA here is from genome assembly GCA_034769895.1 of Magicicada septendecula. Taxonomy (NCBI): domain Eukaryota; kingdom Metazoa; phylum Arthropoda; class Insecta; order Hemiptera; family Cicadidae; genus Magicicada; species Magicicada septendecula. Next base: position 277,455,143 of record CM068370.1, on the reverse strand, counting down.
GCATTAACAACACTTTTTCTCACTTCAGTTGCGCTTCGTCCGGAATACAAACATGAGTTGCTTCGCCTACGATAGTATCGTATTATTTTTCGTTGATATTCTGCCTTTACATTTACTTTTCTTATAATCAACACATCGCCAATAAGTCACACCTTCTTTGTTGGTATAGTCAACACCACCCCCTTGCTCCTGCATTCCTATAACCAGTCCGACTCACCCCCCTACGTGACTCCGTGCAAGTGTCACTGACAAAAATACACATAATTAGTCATTTCCTGGAATGCTTAGGGCTCTGGGCAAATGTCAACAAATCCATTTCCGTGCAAGTATCACAACTTCCTAAACAACTACTCCGAATAAAAACAAATTGCAGAAGAGAAGAGCTAAAACCACCCATGTCTGAGCCACGACTCCATGGTCCCTACAAGAGTTGATCTGAGTGGAAGCGGTGAAAGCCGCTATCTGTGGGGTATCGTGTAAAGAGGCACTTGCACGACCTCGCGAAAACCCGACAAACCTTGTACACCTTGATGTTAAATAAGTTTAAACCCAAGTCAATAGTTTTTATTAGCGGTGTAAAGTATAACAACAACTTCATCAACAGCAATATAATAATGATGATAATAATAATGTTATTATTAATTATTATATAGTATTTATTATTATTAATTATAATGTACTATTTATTATTATTATTATATTTATTCCGTATTTTCGATCTTATCTAAAGAAAGTTGAAAAGGCCGAGTCACGAGAGTGCCTGTACTTCCCGGAAGCTGCGAACGATGTCAGTCATAGGCGTAACTTGGGAGGGGCAAGGGGGGGCACCCGCCCCCTCAATGTTCCGAGCATTATAAAATTTTGTTTCCAGTTGTTATAAATAAAAACTAAAAAATAGTCAAACAGGAGACAGTTTCCATAATTGCGAGCACAGTATAAGTTTATTACTCTTACGTATTTCTTTCGAAGAAACTTGTAAGGAGAAAGTTTGAGAGATTTGAATGATATACGTCAAAATAATATTTCTGTTCGAAAAAAAATCAAACGCTAGAGACTTAACTGGAATACAATGCGTGTCTTTTACACAAAGATTTGTTTTGGAACACATCGTAATGAAGTAATAAGCGCAGCTGTATTTCTAGGAATTTGCTCGCTTTACTTCGTTTCTTTTGTAATAATATAATACATTTTATTAAATAGATGGTCTCACTACACACTTGAATTTATGAAGCCTTTCCCTGGCCCCCCAAAGTTAGGCCCCAAATTACGTCCATGATGTCACTCATACCTTCTTCGTCTGGGACAGATGGGAGCAACACAGGAGATCGTTGCAAGAGGATGTTAGACAAGAGTCTGTCCCAGATAACATCGTCGAAGCGATGTATCAAGAGAAAGACACCTGGAAATGTGTGACGCTTTTCGCAGAAGAGATACTTCGGGCGAAGCAGATAGACTCTTGGACTACATAATATAGGAGAAGAATAACAAGTCAGGCCGAAGAACAATAGGCCTAATATAGTGTGCAGTTTTGGAAATTTCAAAATTGTTCGGCTCCAGGCCCTAAAAATAGTTCAAAAATTTGAAAAAATTGTAAAAATGCATGCGAGTGTCCGACTAAAGGGAATTTTAACACAAATCCAATTTTGGAGAATTTTAAGCGTTTATTGTATGTTATTCTATAATTGTTATTTTACTAAACAAAAAAATAGGGTAATCAGGATTTTCGTAATTTTTCTTATAATTGAAAAATTAATATCAAAATGTATCCAATAATAAATGTACTTCGTCCAAAACAGTGAGTGAATTCTGTATCTAGGTAGGGAGCATACTGTTTATTTTAGTTCCGTTTTTTGACGGTTATGCTACCAATAATAAATTCTGTGTCGTGGACAACCTACATAAGCGACAAATTGCAAAATATACCTGCTTATTTACCAGTCCAATGCCAGTTCAGATGCCCTTGACCGGGAAAGTTTAGTCTATAAATAAATCTTTTCAAGCACAAAACCATATTCACCTATAAGTACGCACGCACATTTACAAATTGAGTGTCGCCCTCAAGTGGATCAAGACGTGATGTGAGAAGGTTGGCTCACATTTAAACAAAGCCCAGTCTACGTAGCCTACAAACAATTCAACTTAGAACAATAACGCTTTTTCTGTTACATTACCTGTCATTCAGTGGCGGATTATCCACCACTAGTGTATGCTGCAGGACCGGGCACTAGGGCCTCAGCTGTCAGAGGGGGCACCATCCAGCCCTAAATCACAAAAACGTTTTGAAGATAATAAATGTGAAAAAAAAACAATGTCCTCAATCCAATCGTCTTGTCTGCTTTTGACGATTCCAATAGCTAACTGTAAATCTGAAAAATCATTGTCTGTATTAAAACGCATTAATGATGTTGAGTTCAACTATGGGAGGTGAGAAATTATCTTCGTTAGAAAGGTTGAATATTGAAAGCGAGACACTCGAATCGCTCAGTTTAGAAGGAATTATACAAGACTTTGTTAAAGCAAACTTCAGAAAAAAATGGATCGATTAGTATTTTCTAAGCTTAAGTAAGTACTACTATGCTCACTGTAAAGACTATTTAGCTAAATATTTGTTGTAATTTGAGAGTTTAATAAAATAATTGTTAACTCTCGAAATAGTGTATGCCATTTATCAGTGCACATAATGGATAAAAGGTTGAATTTTGAATCGGGGCGGGGAGCACCAGTCTGATGGCAGCATAGGGCACCACGCGGTTCGAATCCTCCCCTGCCTGTCATTCGCATTCACCATCGTGATATTTATTGTCAGCATTTGTCTTGCACTATCATAATTTCTCTTTCTCGCATCCATTCTCTAATAGTTTCTCCTTCTGAGCAGTTCTTTTCCTGTTTATTATACTGCAATACGTACTCATCCCTTCGTCTTGTAGAGGATTTCGTTCTCTTCGCCTCCACATTATCAACCTTTGCGACTGTCATTTTCTCGTATGACCATTTTAATTTTGTTAATTTTGTGAAGCACGGCCGGAAGCAGGTCACTCCCAGAACCCCTACGTATCGTCGTCCCCGAGGGGAAGCTCTATTGAAGCTCGGAACGCGGCGTAATAGCGGGAGACAGGCTTGTTCTGCTTGCACAGACCCTGAAGTCTCTCTTTATCTTGTAAACGATATCTTCTATTCTACTTTGGTTTCATGTGCATTTAATGCACATGCTTTTATGCATTTAATGCATTTACTACTGTCTCTTCCTGTTGTTCCCAGCGAAGTCCATTGTGTGTATACTAATTGATTGATGTGTAGTAATATTATTGATGTACACTAGCGCATATCATCTTAGAAAAAAGAAACAAGTTATACAGTTCACACTGACTTGCATTTTTTAAAATTTGTTATGACTATTTAACTATATTCCTTACGTACTACTAACGGACTCGCAGAATCCGGTTCGAGAGGGCCAACCTCAGTTCTTAAGTTCTAAAGTATAAAACTGCTATGTACAAACTAATCTCAAACTTTGGAGAACGGAGAATGCTCCTTTAAGGTGGGAGGGCATTATCATAGAAAATAAAAAAAGAATTATATTTTAGTTTTTTTTAGTTGAGAACAGTTCACATAATACTGCGGGGGGTAAGTTTTTTTAACCAAAATCCACGTTTTGCCTGTTTATTGAGGCTTTTAAAACTTACAATACCAGGCCTGCAACATTTCTTGTGTCCAAAGTCACAAGGAAAATATACATTGTGTTGGAACAAAACGACCCAACTCGAGGGAACCCAACACAAACACTAAACTGGATTTTCATTGTCAAGAACTGAAGCCAAATTTTAGAGACACCTTCAAGGTGGAGCTTGTCAAAGAGTGTTTACACGGGAAAACCCAAAATGCTGCGATTCAGATGCGACGAACTAAGACACATTTTGGATCCAGATCTACTGGTGAGACAGATGTAAATGAGTCAGTAACCTATATCATTGTACCATGGAACAGAGTGCTAAGTGAGATGGCACTTGTTGGCGGGATCTGGTGTTTGACCACACTGCAGAAGTTGGATAAAGCGAGGATTCAGCAGGGAGGCGTCACGGCAAAACGTTGTACCCAATAAGAAAGAAGAATGGAAAGAAGATCAGCTAGGAACAGAGATGATGATGCAGAAAAAACAAGAAAGCAGATTATGGAGCTGAAGAGCATCAACGTTACGATAAACAAGAAATCGTAATTGTATGATAAAAAGCAGCATTTCTGTTTTTTTCTGTTCTCCGCAAACTTTATTTTTATTAATTCAAAATATATTTTCTTTTAAATTATTTAACCTTGTCACATAGACTTTTTTGCGATTTATTTTAAAACGATCTGAACTACTTAAAAGTATAATACTGAATCGCACATTTTCTTAATTTAATTATACAAAAATTATTACCTATATTGAAAATTTATAAATTTTTAATACAAAATGAAATTAAACATCCAACTGATTTAATTTGTTAGTAGCGTACTGTTCTTGATATATGAAAGCGAATATACCGAGTAATACATTTACAGGTTTGTGAGAAAATGTACTTGTTTATTATAATATTTATAAACATTTCTACAGAAAATTACTGAAAATGGAATGTTTTGTGTAATATTAAAATGCTATAGGCCTACTGTGCCCAGCGTGTGTATACCAAGTCTTGTAAAAATATATTTTATTTATTAGAGAAATTAAAAAAAAATATGCTTTTTATTGTGTTGGATTTTACTGTTTCTTAAAAGGAACAATGAGAAAATCGAAAAATTATGAGCTGCAGTATGAGGTCGCTGACAGATAACGATGGAGATTTAAAAGGTTTTATTTTGTATGCTTACGTATATATAGTGTATTCATCTATATCATTTCTGTAACCCACAAGATGTATGACTGAAACTTGACACGCAATATATTACGCAACACTCTTAAAAAAAACAAAGTATAGTTAACATACATTAAAAAACGTTTTTTTAAATAACAATATTATTTATCTATAGTCCCGTTGCCATCTTTTTTGACCCTTCATGATAGAAAATATTATCGATGCAATGCATTTACATTCAACGCATATTATAAAAAACCGTTTGAATACAAAGGACCTTGGAACGAGTATGAGGCATGAGAGTAGAAATATTATCGGGGAATTACGTAGATTATGTGTGGCCAAACAAATGTGTATGGGTAACATTCGATTAGCAGAATTACCGTGAAGTTTGAAAGTAATTGTACAGTGTCATCCGTTATTAATAGTATAATCAAACTATAACAACGGGCCTTATAATAATGGCAACTTTTTCACTTACCCGATAATTGACGCAAAAGCTGATTACGTTGGTACTGTGTTGCGTTATGTTATTCGGAAAATGCATACGATGAAGGTTTTTAAATCAGTTAAATCATTTTTTTTTACTTTCATGACGTGTGATTTTCAAAGTGATTTACAGTTTTTATGTAAGTACGCCAAAGTTGAAGGTGTTCAAATTAAACTCAAGGAACAAAAACAAGTAGGGAATTTTCGTATTCTGTAGGGAATTTGCACGACAACACTGTAAAAGTGGTAATGGTTGAAACCTGAAACATTACAGCAACATTAGACAGTTCGTGTTTCTGTGTTGTAGATGTCGGACGTTGGATAAAGAGAAGCGGCTGAACCCTGTACCTGTGTTACCTGTAAACTCGCATGAAGGTAAGCACGAACATTACGTTTTGAAGATTTCAACTTGTATTAATTTGGTTTTCCTCATTAATGCTAATCGGACATAGTGATTAGATCGATTATTTTACGGTGTTATTTTTTTAGTTTTTTGTGAAGTGTCTACGATTTACAAATGCGCTAATAAATAAAACATTCAGTTCTAGACTTACTGTTATCGTAACGGCATAAGAGCCGGTTGTTAGAGACAATTAAATATTTTTAATAATCGTCTTTTGATTAATCCATTATCTATCGTACACTTCGTCGTATACCGCGGAGTGCCGCAGAGTTGTTTGGAAATCGAGAACTGTACACAATACAATAAAACAATCTGTGGTATTTCATTACGTACTGTACATGTTTAATAATAGTTGTTACCGATTTTGTTTTTGGTCACTGCCGCTTTGGTTACGGTAAATGACGTACGTTATCAGTACACTGTTTAGCTTAAATGAACAACCGATTGTTGAATCGAATCCTAAGCAAGTCATGTTGTTTACATTAAATTAGAATCAGACGGGATAATCGAATCAGTTTCTTCTAAAACAGTTGATTTAAATAAGAGGCGCTTACTGTAAGCTGCAAAAAAATGTATCGTTTGATAACTTTTCGTGAGGGTTGGTCATCGACTACACAATAGATTAAAAAAAAGAGCGTATAATTTCGATATTTTTGGCAAAGTAATTTCGTGTCATCATCAGGGACTTTGAACAAATCCAGGGTACTGCTCATATAGTAATGTAAATATTTATGGAGTTTTATAATTATTTTTATGGTACCATTTTTATTAATTTAAGAATAATGTATGATATATGCAATACGGTAATACTGAAGCTGAACTGTCTCACATTTGATTTTGTTTATATTGTAGTATGTTTCAGTCTGTGTCCTAACGACGAGTTTTAACAAACTTAAGTCGCAAATGTGAAGTAACAAAGTAATTTGGAAAAATAGAAGTCCTGTGTGCGTCTGATTGATGTTGAGCGTTACGTATGGCGCGAACATTTTTTTCGCGCTCTAATCAACAAGCTTGTAAACTATTAATTTGTAACGGCTCGATACTTCGTTTCTTACAACGAATACATCGAGAAATTAGGTACAGAAGATGCCGTCAGGTAAAGTACCGATATGCGACACTTATTGCACCCTCATTGTTCACTCGCGAAGTGTTTTCTCCCCTTCCCAATCTTTCCTGTTCCTAACAAGCGAAAATCGGAAAATACCGATATGTGACGGTTGTGAAATTACTATTACATCGTTTATAGTGTTGTCGGAAGATGATAGAAACTGCGAGGTTTTGTTTACGGCAGCCCTGTTTTACCACACACAACGTAATGGGCGTACGTATTTAGCACTTTTATTTTTCCAAATTACTTTGTTACTTTACATTTGCGACATTTAATTTTGTTGAAAATCGCCATTAGAAGACTAAAACTGAAACATACTACAATATAAACAAAATCGAAGGTGAGACAGTTCAGCTTAAGTATTACCACACATTCTGTACATTTGTAGGCTGTCCATTATTAACGAACCGAACGAACCTATTTGTCACGGAACATCTGCCGAGAATTGTTTCATTTTCCATAATTGGACAACAAGAATAATACCGATATCGATATTACTTATCGGTGTGCAAAATATCGGAGCGACATACCGGGTATAGGGGGTGTTCCCCCCCCCCATGTTTTTATCGCTTACGTATCGACGACCATCTTATGATGTCTAGATCAGAGGTGGATTTATGCATAGGCAAAGTAGGCAACTGCTTACGGGCGGCAAATTTTGTAAAGGTGAAATTTGACGGCCGTTGTGTTGTTTTTATCCGTAAGAGATGTTTCAAATACCGCTCCGTTTCGTCCCAATATAAGAAACTTTTAAAATGGCCTATATATTGTTTAGTAACTAGGCTTATTACAAGGCTTTATTACATAACCAGAATAGTTGGTTATTTACTTCTGATCTGTATATGAAGTACACCGGTTTTTCATAATTATGTTTACATGCATTATGTATGTGATACTTCCTTTATATTAATTCGTTTACATTCCAATTTCGAACATCCTTTACCGACTCTTAATTTGACGTGAGTGAATGTCAATAGATGCTTAAAGTTAGTAGTTGCTAACAGTCATAGACTGTGAGCATAGCATAATTTCGTATCCAACCCCGACCGGCACCGCGTAAATTTTTGGCGTGCCGTGGTGTAATTCTCCCTAAAATACAAGTCGCTGATCACTTTTTCTTTACCCCACCCCGCCCCCTCTTGTGTTTGTTTACTTATTGATACATTTTCCTTCAGTTATTATTCTTTAGTTCGTTGATTCGGATTGCAGTTGAAACAACGGAAATAAGTATAATATTTAAATATGCTTCAACACAGCACGGTGTAGTGGACACAATTTTGAGGTTACTTGACGGTATTTATTTTCATTTTTATGCGACGTAGAAAATAACTCTAAATAAATTCTAATTTATGTGTAATTTTGTCATATCGGATGTGTGTCTGTCGTTCATGTTCGTCTATCAGACTGCTCTTAGAATACGTAAGTTTTCTAACTTAATTTTATTTAAAATTTAAGACGCAAACAAAGTTTCTCTCTTTATAATATCAGTGTAGATATTGCATTTTCAAAATATTATAACCAGTTTTTAGTGTGAATATTTAGAAAATGGGTGACGGAAGAAAGCGACTAAGTGGCAGACAAAATTTTAAATTGAAAAAAGTCATTAGATTATTCACGTTAGATTATTCTGACCTCGAGAGAACAGGAAGAGAATAAAAAGGAAAAAGTCAGTAGATTCAACTCCTCAACTCCTATGCCAATTGAGCTTCGACCTGCCGATGAGGGAAATAAAGAGGTCTACACCTGTGAAGATCTGCCGCTTAATTCGAAAGAATGGGCTCCAGTCTGTCTATCCCAACGTGGACATTATCCTCCGGTTGTTTGTATGAGTAGCGGCCTCAAACTGCTTAGCTGAACGATAGTTCTCGTGGATCAGAAAAGTAAAGAATTATCTACGCACAAATATGGGAGAAGATCGTTTGTATTCACTTTGCTATATTGTACATTGTAGGAGAGTTATTAAAGAAGATGACCATGACGGACATTAATAATTTTGCCCATCTAAAATCTGCGTAAAGTTTAAAAATTATTCTTGTGCACTACAAGGATTAGGCATTTGCCTGTTCCGTCCTCACGAACTCACGACAACCGTTTTCGTTTTCTTCCTATATCTCTTTTCCCTCTTGGGTTGTAGTTAAGTATTTTTTGGGGGGTATTCTCCCATTCTATTTACGTGTTGTTTCCATCTTTCTTTATATTCAGTTATTTTTTCATTTATTGCATATACATTTAGTTCATTTCGCACGTCTTCATTTCTTACTAAATCTCTTCTTGTGCAGCCTTTGACCCGTCTTAAAAATCTCATTTCTGCTGCCTCCTTTTTTGGTATTTATCCAACTTTCACTCTCATACATAAGTACAGGTACAGCCATCGTTTTATAAAATGTTATCCTTGTGTCTGTTCGTGTTTTGTTATTTAATGTTCTATTTATTGTGCCACATATTGCCTGGAACTTATTTATTTTATTTTCCATGCCATTGTCATAATTGTAGCTTGTGTCGCAGCCCAAGTAAGTAAAAATTATTTCAAGGACTATTATTACAACTCTTTTTAATTTTGTGCCAACTTGCGTACAAAATTGTATTAAATTGCTATGTTTTAACTTCAGGTAAAATGTTTTGGAATAAACGCGGATACAGTAATTAATTTAATTTTATTATTGCACTCTTCCCAGTACGTTATGTAAATTATTTTATAGAAATGTATTAAGAATAATTGAGAAGAAAATATATAAAGAAGAAATTTTACGGCAACTGAAAATATGAAGGATTTAATTAAACCCGTAAAGGCACCACCCCCGAACAGAGATTTGTGGGGGGGGGGGGCAAAATGCCCTCTGGTCAATATGTATAGTTGTACACGAACGAGGGCACGCGTTTACACAGTGCCCATATGGTAGACCTAAAAAGATTTTAATTTGCATGAAGCCATTACTTTTGTAGGAAAGCGCCTGACCAGCGCGCTACAAACCTTCATGAAGTGAATTTAATATCTGTCGATGATGACGGTTGGTGGACCACAGGTCGGGGGGAGGGGCCCTAGATGCCACAATCGGAGGGCCCCGAAATCTGGAGACCAAGTATAAACGATTTATTGTAAATATGGCATTGAAAATAATTTTAATAAGAAAATTTGACGACACACATTTCATTCTGGCGCGTAGCCTGTACTGTATCGGAGTCGGAGACGGTCCGCTACAGGAACGAACTAGAAGTCTCATTAGGTGAAGTAGTAAGCGTGAAGTGTTCCAGAATTCGGTTGAGGACTTTTTGTATAATGATCCCCGGAAATTCGATAATTGATAGCCCTACACCGTTTTGTCTTCACAATAAAATTCCGTAACATGTAGGCAGCCTACAGGATTTTCGTTAGTAGGCCTTGTCAACAACTGAAAGAAGAAACTTATATAAAAATAAACTTAATTTTTTGTCAAAAACAAATTAAGGTCATCATATCTTCAGGTTCAACCGGAGTTAACAAAAACTTAATTTTAACACGTTGTTTTTACTAACTTTTGTACTGTTTAATATTCTGTTGCATTATACAGCATTTTGTGCTACTTTCGTCGAACGGCGTCCCTCAGATGACACAATCCGAACTTGCAGGTCGAGACTTCATCTTTCCGTTGTTATAGATTTATTCCGTATTCGCCAAATAGAAATTGCTGAAGCTTAACGGTAATGGGGGTTTGATCGCGCGGCGGTCAGTTTTGGTCGCTCTAAGCCAGACCAAAAGAAAAAGAAAGAAAAGGGGGGATGTGAAAAGAAAAAGAGGATCACTGATTTATAATTTATGTTGTTACTTTCGTGTTTCCATATAAACTAATAAAGCTGAAATTAGTATATGCGTTGTGGTTAGATTCAAGAATTAGCAATGTGGCCGTTATTAGCAATTTAGAAATGCTAATATGGAATTGTTCGAAGTTATACGTTAAAACACACACTTGTGTTACAATACCTTTAGTATATTGTTAGTTTGAGTCGTATAGTCGAAACTAAAAAAATATACAATACAAAACCTCATACAGTACAATGCTATGTTATTACTACAAACAAAAAGTAAATTACTAAAATACGCTATTACGGAAAGCTTTAGGTCTACTCTTAATAATATGATTTTTTTAAAAATAAATTCTAGTGATTTTTTTCGTTTCTAACTCAGATTTAATATTACTTAAAAATTGTTTCTTAAACTCTTTTTAAATGTTTTATGTAACTTAAAAATTATTTTCGACTTGGTGGACTGCCACGGGCCGCTTCTTCGACAAGTAACATAATATAGGAAATCAACACAAAACGAATGTCAGCTACGCTAGTGCAACAAGCTGATCTAATATGTCGTTGGTAATTCTATAACGAGCCTTTAGAGTCGTTCAAGTGAAGGAAACTTCATTTTATTTCGTTACTAAAAGATTTTAAATTATTTTTTCATGACGTTCCCTGATTTTTAAATTACTGGAAATTTTTAGGACTGGGGTAAAAACTGTTCTTGGGCGGGCGTCCCCCCTCCAAGTGTACTCAATGATAGGTATTGGGACCAAACAGCGAGCGAAGCATTTTTGTGCTTCAGCCACTAATTAGTGACGTAATTGTAACCATACACACTAAATCTCGATATGTGTCTATTTAAATTTGTTGAAGGGCAGAAATTATACAATTTCTGTTTCATTTATTCGTAATTTTTTCCAAAACGTCTAATGCTTGTTGAAGTTCGCTACGCACAGGATGATGTCAACACTTCCCTAGGGATAATGCTCAGCAATGCAGTATCGATATAGTTCATTATTGGCTTCCGTTACTTTGAAGATTTTTTTTAATAAGTTATGTTTTTGTATTTGTTTAGATAGTCGAGTCACGAAGCATTTTACCTTGGAATTCTTTGCATTAAAACGAATTGACACGAAACCTTTTAGATTTTCTTCTACACAATGTGTAGGTAAAAGTTAACAAAAATGTATTGGGTTCTCTCCCTCGAGGTGGTTGTTCCCATCCCTTCTCTCAATGGGTAGAAATTAAAAGAATATAGATAACCCCTAAAATCGATAGCTTATGAAATTCTAAGAAAGTAAGTTGGTATGCACTTTTTAATGGGAGAGTTATTGGGAGTTAAAAATGTGATTTTCTTCTCCTTCTCTTCAAGGATTAGGTATGTAAACCTGTTCCGGCATACATCTCATTCTCAGACGACCCACGTCTCTTCTACCAATGGCTTTATAGTTCAGTGCCGTTTTCGGCAGTCGATCTTCTCGTCATCCTTTGCAGATGATTCCACCATTGTCTTCTGTAAATGGAAATAATTTCATTTATGTCCTTTACTTCTAGTTCTTCGATATCTTCATTCCTTATTCCGTCTTGCAATGTATAATTTAAAGTATTTCAAAGAAACTGCATTTCAGCACTCTGAATCTTGCCGCATTCCTTTTTTGTCATGACCCACGCCTCACTCGCATAAATCAGTGTGGGTATTGCAATTGTCTTATAAAATTTAATCTTTGAGCTGTGTGTTGTTTTGTATCTAAGTGTTCTATGAATCGTACAACAAATATTCCTAAATTTATCTTCTCTCTTATATCATATTCAGATTCATAGCTTACTGCACAGCCGAGATATTTGAAACGGTTCACTTGTTCTTAAGTGCTGTTGTCTGTAACTATCTTAGTCCTTACTGGATGTTTACCTTTTAAAGCCCATGGTTTTGGTCCTTGTTACTGTAATTGTAAGGGAGTACACTCTTGCCACTTATTGTAATTGAAACATAGCTCTTTGAATAAGAACTATTGTTATTTTCACCCCCCCTCCCAAAATCGTTACCTCGTGACACTACGTTAAATAGGGAGTCGAAGTTAATTGTACTCGAAACAACTTGTAATTTTTTTATTCCTATAGATTCAATACTTCGGGAAGTATGATTGTCTAAAAAAGTGTGCTTCGTTTTCGTACTGCTAAAAATAAATTTTACCCTCGATAACTCGGTAACTATAGCTTTGAGAAAATTTGATGCTATGAAATTACGTTTAAAATAATTTTGATTTATTGTAATATCAGTATAAGTACCGTTATGATAAAAAATTATTTGTATTTGTATTTTTTTGCAAACGTTTGGAAATATTTCTGCAGTGATTTGTATGTATTTTGAATGTGTTGTATATATTTTCTACGTAAAAAAATTAAAAAAAATTGCCTGTTGCATATCATAAATCTACATTACTCGCAGTACGCTGTACTTTTTGATTTTTCAGGCTGTTAGTTTCGATACTATTCGTCTTGGAGTTTTAGATCCATCTAGTGATTTCATCAAATGGAAAGAGATATTACTAAATAACCCCGAAAATATTAAATGTAGCAAAATAAAGATGGACATGCAAAGTAAAGGTTATTTTTTGACAAATAATCTGCTTATCCGTTTATTACAGTCATTCTTCACGAGATATCCTAAAGATGGCGCTTCAATTTTTTTATACCCAAAACAATTTTTGACTTTGAATAACTCGAAAACCATACATCTAATGAAAACAGTACTCAATATTAAAGATATTGTCTTTCTAATGAAGTCAGTTTTATTAGAATTCAGTAAAAATAAAGAAGTTATGGTGAAGAAACCGTGCGCGTTTTTTTTAATACTTTTTCGGAAAATTGGTGGCATTTTCCTGCTATGATTTGTTAGTAAATGAAAAATTAAAACAATTCGTAACAGTTATCGTTAAATACATTATTCTGATCAGCCTTAAATTTTTTCAAGAATTTCATAAGTATCACTTTTTAAAATATTAGACTTCGAATATTAGGTTAATTTAGTGATGTCATTTAAATACTTTTCTATTTTCCTTAAATAAGCTGAAAAATATTGTACTTAACAAAAGCAGACATACCAAAATAAGGCTGATTAACAAATACGATTTTTTATTGTAGGGCGAATACTTTGGGGGATACGATTGTTGAAATACAGTGGTAAACGTAATTTAATTTCTAACTATACATATCAGTACTGAACTGATCTTAGTAAAGACGTTGTATCTTGGACCACTTATAAAATAATAAAATGTTGCATTAATAAAGTCATTTAACTATTTTCTTAACTGATTTCGTTTCTCAGTGTTATCTTTTTCTCTTCTCTTGCTCTTTGTATTTGGCTATCATAAGAGAAGTGAAGTCAAAGATACGGATATTTCATAATATTTCATAAATTCTCCCTCCCCCCATTAAATTGGTCCATTTTGACTTCCTTGTGTTTTACAGTATTTGAATGGCTTGATGGTAAAAGGGCATATTTGCACAGACCAAGTTTTTAGTAAAATGTTTTAGTAGTTATTTATTTTAACAGCACTTTTGGGCATTTCACAACTATTTTCGTTATTAGTATGTTAAAAAGGCCTAAAAATATCCCCCCCCCCAAAAAAAAACATGAATTCAAGCATTTCGTAGACTTTCAAATATCATGTAAATATGGCCATTTAACAAAAATTTTTAACTAGCAGGTGACTGGAGTTTAGAAACAAACTGAAATGACTACATGCTCAGAGTCAGCCCGTGAAATCGTTCTCAGAGCGCTCATACTGATAAACCCGTGTTCTGTGCGCTGAGCTTATTTATGTGTCATTAGACGCGTAAACATCTGGTCGCATGTCTCTGTATCTACTGTTCTCAACTCCTTGGCCAACACTAGCAGTCTTACGAAAAACCTAAGTTTTTACGAATAAATTTATATTGCATATTAAAGATAATTTATACATTGCTAATAATATCACATTATTAAATACACATTAAGGCATGATAACTAGACTTGCTTTTAGAAATAGCATTGCAGTGGAAAGAAGATATATATACATTTTTCCTTTCTGTGGTTCACAGGAATCTTAACATTGGTCTGAATATTCTGTACTGAAGTTGGCCATTTGAGGTTGGCTATATCAAATGGTCTTGCTATAACGAAGATCGTTGATTAAGCTAAACAGGTTTTTAAAGCAGACGCTTTTAGAAGTTACTTCATTAATACAGTTTAAAATTTTCTTAATTATTTATTATTACTGTAGTGCCAGAGGAAGAATAAGAGGTGATTTCACCCTGTCCTGTACTACGTGATATACCAATGAAATTTTGTTAATTATACTTCTCACGTAATGTTTTCACTTACAATTCATTTCCGAATATCGTTTGAATTTTTCTCACTATCGTTACTTTATACATTTCCTCCCCTTCAAATTGCTCCTCATGACTTCCTAGATGCTGTACAATGCATTTGACCTTAAATTCTTACTCAGCGACCTGAAAACATAATTGTTCCCAATTTCATCACTTATGTATTTCAAATAGTTTACTAAAAAATAATTTTCTGTCATTTGTTTTTTAAATTTTATCTAGAAGTTGCGTAGAAGTTAGAAGACAATACAAAAAGTTTCACGTCAACTCGTTTTGTTGCAAAGAATTCCTAGGTTTGCCAGATTTTCTGGCTTCATAGTATCGACTAAGATCCTGCTCGTAAGTTAAGTATATCAGACGAGATTCAGTTTGTAGAAAGTTATCTTCTTGCTTGCTAGGATTAGGTACAGCAAGCACCCTTCAGCACCTCATTTCGGTGGCCTGTGGGAAAGCGGAGTCAAGAGCGTCAAATTCCATTTGCGGCGCATTGTTGGCGGAACCATTCTTACGTTTGAAGAATACTACACTATCCTAACTCAAATGGAATCCTGCCTCAACTCACGCCCTTTGTTCGCCATCTCCAATGACTCTAGGGACCCCGAACCTTTAACTCCAGCTCACTTCCTGGTTGGTTCTCCGCTCACTGCACTCCCGGAACGTGACTGTTCCCAAGTCAATACTAGCCGTCTGGGCAGATGGCAGCTGCTCCAAAGATTCACCCAATCTATATGGAACAGGTGGTCGAAAGATTACTTGCATCAGTTACAACAGCGCAACAAATGGCGCATCCCGTCAAAAAATTTGACTCCCGGACAACTCGTCATTATTCTAGATGACAGTTCCCCCCCCACTGCAGTGGAAACGCGGGGTAGTCACGAACGTCTATTCGGGTCAGGATTCAATAGTGCGCGTCGCAGATGTTCGCACCGCTAATGGTATTCTACGTCGACCCATTCATAAATTATGTCCACTTCTCTGTTCCGGCTTCAACGTCTTAACCGCGGTCTCCCAACACTCCACTTTCCCACAGACAGCCTATAGCTCATAGCCTGACTTGGGATGCATAACACGGTCCCTCCATCTTTCTTTAAGCTATGATGATGTCAGCACGGAAGGCTCGGCATGGATTGGTCCAGTCAGCGTTTGAGGAAATTGGCGGGCGTTGCCGCCAGTTCACCATCTCCTGGAACACGTGAAGTTCTGCGATTTTCGTGTGTGAATTAACGGCTGGTTTTAGTTGGTGGTTTTCAATGTTTAAAGACTTATTTATTGGAAGTGCTTCATTTACATTAAAGCCATGTAGGCCTATTATAAAAAAAAATACTGAATTTAACGATATCTGTAAATATAAAAAATATAACTGTTTTGTTTAAAAATAAGTTCATTAATTAAATTAAAATTAACAGTGAAATAATCAAATAATATAGCGTTGATTTATAATTAGTTTTATCTCGTACTAGCATTTAGCATTGATTCTTTGTGGCGGTGTTGCCATGACGACTGCATATAGCGCGCGTCCTGCAGGGATTTAATGGTCAGAAAAATCGCTGTTATTTGTAAATAAGTACTCCTAAACTTATTTAGTCCCAAATAAAAATAAAATACGGACTTCTTACTGCAACTTTCCACTGGAAGTTTATAACTGGCCAGAAAATAAAAAAACTTCTGGCTTAGGCCTACTACTTTTTCTGTGTTTGGTTTTTGTACAATTAAAAACATTTTCCTGTTATAATACGAATAAAAAACATTAAATTTACTCAATTAGTCTAATGTTATACGGACGCGAGACGCGACACAGTCTGGCAACAATGTTTCTGAACTCCAATCCCATTTGAACTTTAAACAAAGTATAGTTTTATATGGTATTCAGTTGTGCGTGAGAAACCGTGTCAAAAACAAATTTCTTGTCCGTGGGCCTGTAACTGAACGCCTAAATGGCCAGCCACTTTGTTTGCATAAGCAATCTTGTGGAAGCAAGATAATAACAATGGTGTTGCATGTCTCGGTACAAAGGTTGTGTGCAGTCTGTTCAGTATCAACAATGTTTATAATGATTCATCATAAGACAAAATAAATCGCCCCCCCGCGCGTACGTACACAATTTGATGTAATTATTTTTCTCTATGTAGGCCTATTAAATTTTATTATTAAAAGTAATGCAAAGGTTTTGTGTAACGTTCGGTCATTAAGTATAGCAACACAATTTTAAACTAACCATGTAGACCGATTTTATTTCCATGTTCCGTAAGGAAATTGTGATTGCGAAAAAATCGTGTTCGAGATAAGGGCTGATTCTGACTGTACAATCCTCAAAATATGAAGAAAAGTCATATTCCGAATGTGTGTGGGGGGGGGGATTTTTTCTATGGCGAACGATAACTGCCGCAGATTCACACAGAATCTAATAATTTTTTTCATATGTGCCCGAGTTGTAGTGGAGTCAAGGCCTATTGTGATTTTGGTGAAGATCGGTTAAGAGGGAGGGGTAGTTTACCTGCAACGTTTTACGTTTTAACAAGAGTAAAGTACTTGATTTTAATAAATAAAGTATCCTGAAAAGAAGGTCATAATAATCCACTGGAGAAAGGTAGATGAAATATCTATAAATGGAAAGGGTAGTTGATGGGGGAGGGGATCATTTTCTATAAATGAAAATGGTATTTGAAGGGGGAGGGGGTAATTTTTTGAAAATTGCCTATCTGATGTCAAATAAACCACATTCATTTTGAAGGATAAGGTACCTTAGTAATTTAATGGTACATGTAATGAAACTATTACTCAATAAAAGTGTAAATATCAAAAATAGGGTTGTTCGTTTAAGGGGGAGGGGTAGTGTTTACCTGGGTTGTTTTGTGTTGTAACAAGAGTAAAGTATTTAATTTTGATAAATAAGTGCCCCGAAAATAAAGTCATACTAATCCATTGTAAAATGGTAAATGAGATACCTATATATGGAGAGGGTAGTTGAAGGGGAAGGGGTGATTTTTTGAAAATTACTTTCCTGGTATCAAACGTTTGGAAAATGTCTTTTCTTCACATTTTGAGGATAGTACAATCAGAATCGGCCCTTATCTCGAACAAGATTTTTTCGCGATCACCATTTCCTTACGGAACATGGAAATAAAATCTGTATACATGGTTAGTCTAAAATTGTGTAGCTATACTTAATGACCGAACGTAAAGTGGGAGTATTTAATTTTGAAGGATAAGAAACCTTAGCAATTGCATAATAAAATATGATAAAACTATTACTCTTAGAAGCTGTAAATACCATTAATGGTGGGGATCGGTTGAGGAGGAGGGATGATTATCTGCGTAGTTCAGTTTCTTTATAAGAATAAAGTACCTAATTTTATAGATAAAGTTACTCGAAACCAACGTTATATTAAACGACTAACCCATAATAACAAAAATATCTATAAATACTGAAAATAGTTTGAGGGTGGGGGATTTTTTTTTAGAAATTATCGAACTGAATTCAAGTAAATGATTTTAAAGTACAGTATAAGCCTTGAACATGGAAATCGTGTATGAATCTCCATACCGATATTTTATTGTCATCTTCAGAACGATTGTAGACGAGTTGATCTGATACCCAAAACACTACTGTGTTGTACGTATTTTTGATTGGAGAACACGTCCATGGTTGCATGAAGATAACAGTAAATTCTGGCGAACACAAATATTTTACTTAGCGATTCTGTGTAAGCCCCTTGGACGAAGTTCCCTAAACTGTGCATTATTGTCTGGGTCTACAGTACCTCGGGCTCCACTTAGATCGTCGTATCACCTGGTGGACACGCGCCGAGCAAGTAGCCAGCAAGACCGCCCATCGCTTATATAAGCTCCGTCCCCTGCTTTGCAGTAAATCTATGACCCGCCGCCTGTGGAAGCGTATCGTCATATGTGGTGCCGATGGTTACCTACGCGATTCCCGTATCGGGGCTACTTGGCCAAGACCCATAAGCGAAAGCTTCACTCTCTCCTGGACCGGGATTGCGCTGGGCGTGCACAGCCCACAAACTGACATTAAATAAAATCATCCATGAATCCCTGCGTGTCCGTTCCCTGGACGCCACTATACGGACACTGTCCCGTAAATTCTATCGCCGCACCGCCCGCTTCCAGGGCAATCGCCTTATTAGTGCCGTCGGTCGCAACCCATCCGTGCCAGGTGCATCTTTGACCCGGCCTCGGTATACACTTGCCATCAATTAGATAACTAATTAATTGAAAACCCTCGGCCGGTAGCAGGCCACGCCCCCTAACATCCAGATCATATCTATGGTCCCTGGGGCAGGAGCTTTATTTGAAGCTCGGGACGTAAGACACGAGCGGGCGACGGGCTTGCCCTTCGCCACCCACAGCCTACTTGTAGTAGCATTATTGTATTTATTCACGGTCACTGCTAGATGAAGATTATGATATTAATGTTAAATAACATACAAATCAAGGTGTGTTCAATTTACACGAGACATGTTTCACCCACCCATTAATTTGTAAGCCCATCGTCAGCCGTGTTTAATCATCGTATGATGAAATAATTGTACGTTGGCCGTTTAATTGCTGTACTAAAATTTTTGTAATATTGCTTTATTACAACTATTACAGCAGCGGGATTGAGTGACATGTATGTTGGTTGCCAGGCGTTACACAATCTCGGCATTCGTTGTCCGATGTTTAAAAATTAACGGTTAACTCTTAAACCACGGGCTTCTTCCGCGACTGTGTTTCTGAGCCGAACACAGATTTTGAGGTTGACACGTCAAAGGAGAACCTGCACTCCGGCAGCTGGTTGTTACAGATTTTTAAACATTGTATCGCCTTTTGTACTGATTCGAATTTTTTACAGTATTATAGTCGTTTTGTTTTACGTTTTGTAGATTTTTCAAAGTTTTTCTAATAGTGGCTTTGTACATTAGCTGTGCCGTGTTATTATCGGGTGAAAATTTATTGTAGGTATTTATGGACTGTTGGTAAATTGTATTACAGCCTGTCTAACCGTTCTGGAACAGTTTAGCTTTCGTTTTGGGGGCATCAGGTGTGTGTACCGGAGTACCCGGGTGTTTCCTCAGAAAACGTTGAAGAATTAACCTTCAAAAGACGCCGTTTTTTGTACACTTTGAACTCGTCCAATAAAATTTTTAATACGGTTTTTTGGGTGTGAAGAAAAATGAAACTAGCTCGATCTGACAACAAAAGGTTCGTTAAAAGGTGCGTAGGCCTATATTACATTTTCTTATACCGTATATCAATTGTTATTTTAAATTACAAGCATTGTAGTTTTATTGTCCAAGTAATAGCTTAAATGTATTCTTAATCGGCTGTTGTAACAACGATCTGTATTAATCGTTTGTATTATCCAGTCGAACGTTTAGCATTCTAAATCACGATGCGCGATTCTAAATCTCGTAATGCTACGAGTTCATCAATGCAGAATGGTTTGAAATACAGTATAGGCTGGCACAATGCGACGCAAGTTCGTAGATTCAGTGAACATGACGTACCGGCTGCAAGCCTGAGGAGGTATTTCCAGATGTTGCACCCCCTGCGGCAACTACTCACTGTAAATATGTTAGCTTTCTTTGTTAGAAATTTTTGGGTCTGAACTACGTAAAGTTTTTGTTGCATTTTCGTTCAGACTTCTGCAAATATCCTTGTTTAATATAGTGTATCGTTTTTTTATAGATCGTAACATTTATTTTTTAAGTATTGTATTTCATTTTGTAGTTTATGCATGGGACTGTTGCCAGTTTATTTCTAATTTACTATCTGGTTTGTTACAATCTATGCCTGTCTCTGGGGAAGACTTTCATTCATTGTACTTTGTTTTTATTTTCAAATTTGTTTATTGTATTTTTATGATATGGCACGGTACCCATTATCTTGAATTCGAAATATTAAAATAAGAAGTACAGTATACAAGAAATATAGTATAGGGTACTGGCCAATTTACTGCATAACTGTACTCTTCGATTACTATATTCGGAGAAGCTTTGGACCATTTTCTGTCAACAAGAATGCGACGAGCCCGGTAAGATTGTACTTGGCTTTGGTGACGACATCAACTTAGCGGATCTCTGTACAGTGAAATATGATTTATTGGCTGATGTAGGCCTACTATTTACAAAACATATTTACTAAACTACAGTGTGAGCGATCAAAATATTTGTCATCATCATCATCATCATCATCATCATCATCATCTTCACAGATTAAACCAAGGATGGTTTTGTTCCGGTCTCAAATAGGCAGAGATCAGAGCTGGTCACTCCAGCGCTTCCTCGGACGTCCCACATCTCTCCGTCCCCTCGGCTTATAGTTCCAGAGTTGTTTGGGGATGCGGCAGTCATCCATTTGGCAAAGATGTTCCCATCAATTCAGCCGATACTGGGCGATCCTGACGAGTTATACTCGTAATATTCAGTTCCTGCCTTATATCTGTGTTTCTTCTATGATCATGGAGAGTATACCCTGCCACGTGCCTGAGTAATCTCATTTCAGCCGCTGGGATGCGACCGGTTTGTCCTTTCGTTAAAGTCCAATTCTCAGACCCATAAAGAAGTGTGGGAAGAGCCATCACCTTGTAGAATTTTATGCGTGTTCCTTTACTTGCTGACTTGAGGGTTCGCGTAATGGTCCCGCACATAAGGTTGAACTTGTGCAACTTATTCACAACGTCGTTGCATGCATTATAAGACATACTGTAGCCCAGATATTCAAAATTGCTAACTTGTTCCAGGACACGATCAAAATATTACTATTAAAAAATGGAGCGACCAAATATTGTAGTAAACTGCTAGATTGTGATACCAAAAGCATGGGTTATGATTCACCGCGTAGACAGAAGAATTATCTAGTTTTAATTTCTTGGATTTCGTTGTCCATGACGTGTGCGTTTCTTTAATTATTTCACTGCGACTCGGAACACAAACTTTTTATGGGTAAAAACGTAAAAGCTTTACCTTACAACCTGAACCGGTTTTCACTTTACAACCTGAACCTCTGAAGAAGCTTTTTAAAAGTGAAAACCGGTTCAGGTTGTAAGGTAAAGCTTTTACGTTTTTACCCATAAAAAATTTGTGTTCCGAGTCGTAGTGAAATAATTATATCTAGTTTTAATATTGTCTTTAGTCTATACTCCTCAAAAGGGGACGATCGGTTACACGTAGCTGCTGGATAACATTCAACTTGGACTTACTTTGCTGAGAGAGGTTAGCCCGTATACGTGTAAGATACGACATTTAACCAAATTTTCATAAATTTTTGTCCGCTTATTACATTTATTACACGTAACAAAACAGCAGTGTTACCTCACAGCTAAAACACTTATCACAACACCGAGAAAAGGTCTCATCCTTCACCAACCCATCTTTGAGTAATTGTAAAAAGCGAGCGCACTCCCCCCCTCACACACACACACACACACACACACAAAGTAGGCCTAAAAGCCTAAAACTAAACCATGAATGGGCTATATTTGGCAAGCTTCGGACTGTTGACCAACAAAACAATCAACTTAACGTTTGTTTCATTCTGAAAAAAATTTGTTTTAACCTGAAAAAAAAAACATGCATCCATGAATAAATTATATTTAACTCTTGGGTTTTGTTGATCATAGACAAAAATTTTTACCTATTACCTTTACCATTAGAGGCTACCGCTAGAGCGCTGTCCGTGCTATTTTTGAGAATTGCGCCGTTGTTTGAAAGATAGTTTTTGTGTGTTTAAAATAGTTTGTTTTTTAAATTGTGCCCGTTCGTTTAGAATGTTGTTTTCATGCGTTTTCGTGTGTGTTGTTTATGTCCAGTTGTTCGTTGTGTCTAATTTTCAGCCTCTTTAATGTTTTTGCTTGTAGGATTTCCATGTTGTTGTTTGTGCGTGCATGCTCTGCTTCAATGATATTGTTCGCAAAAGTTGTGAAGTGTAATGCTTTTATGTGTTCAATGTGCCTATGTGTGAAGCTGCTTCCTGTCCGGTCTAACTTGGAATTCATTACATTGTGAGCGGTTCAGTTTGTAAATGTCGCGTAAATCAAATTTGTTTCAATGTTTTCGTGTTTTTGGCAGTGCGTGTTCTGTTTTGTTTGTGGTTCTGTACGCAGTGCTGTACTTTGCTTTTTTATACCGCGCTATACCATATTTAATATTATGGTAAAAAATTAAATATATTTTAAGCGGTTGGAATCTGTGCAAATCGCATCAAGTGCATGTTACACTGCATGGATTAATTTCGAATTTTGAAACATGCTGTTTGGATGGTTAACAGGTGTTACATGTTTTTAGATGGCTCGCCTCGTGCATTGTTATGACGAGTGTTTAGAAGACGTGCATGAAGCATACAAACTAGAAGAACTGAGAACAATAGTCAAAGATTATACGGTAAGTGTTGTCAAACTATGCAGCGAGAATGAAACACTTTTGTGTTAAGATTTGTAATTATGGTTGTGATTTAGGCCTAAGTGTTTTAGTATAGGTAATTGAAAAACCAAAAGTAAATTTTTTTATTAATACAAAAAAAAATCGCCTGTAATTGTTATAAAATGTTTTCTTAGACTTCTGTACAGTAGACTTCTCAAGTTAACAATTACAATGAATTAACTTTCCTCTCATTGATGAATGCTTGATGATGAGGATTACAGGTGTTCCGCTTGAATTCTTCTTTGTGAAAAATACTCCAATTTAAAATCAGCACAATCATTTTTAGCAAATTAAAAAACAATCAAGCAGAAGTTGCCAAATTATTAGGTAACAAACTATGTATATTCGACAGAACCAACCATGAGGATTATACAATGTTTCATATACAAAGTTCTGGACTGCACAGCTGAAATTCTCATGAGCATAATTAAAGAAATGCATCTTGCTCTGAATAGCCATTACTTCTGTTTGCGTGGAAATCCACTGTGCGTTTAAAAATATTGCAGGGTTGCATTTCAAACATGGACTGTAAACAAAGTGAAAACATTTTTGACATGAAAACAGGTTATGTCAAACATTCCAGCGATTTTTTTTACCAAAAACATTTCTTATTGTTTCCAATTAACTTGTCTTCGATTTTGGTATACCTCGATTTTTATTACTACAACAACAGATGGTGTTTTTGTTACCAGGATAATTACAGAAAAGACAACTTAGATTCCCTTTTAATCGCATTCTTTTATGTAAGGTTTAGTTACATAACCTGATTTTTAAATTTAACCTTTCCCTGTACACTGTTGCAAATTGTTAACTGAAGACGTAGTGCAAAAGAATTCTGCTTTGTGTCCTCCAAAAAGTGCCTTGAAAATGAATTTAAGCTGCCCTGAGATGTAACATTCTTCTTGGTAAATTATTAACATAATAATGTGAATTCCTCCCATTTTAGAAACTCCTAGACATAGTATAAAACTTTCTTCACATTCTTAGATTTGACAGTTTTGCTCTTCATATTTGTTTCTCCTCTCCTTGAATATTTCTTCATTTTGTATTACAGTTAAAGCACCATAAACAGGACGTTTTAGGAAGGGGTCTGAAAAACTAATAGCCTCAATGAAAATAACATGTTAAGAAAATGAGTATTGGGACAGTTTTCCCATAAAAAATTAACACGCTGATCTCTTCACTGCTCATTTTGTAAAATTGCAATCCTATTCTATTGCATAGGCTGGAGCCATTATTAAGAATTTATAACATCTAGGCAATTGGACCATGGTCGATTGCTTTGAGATGACATTTTTAATTTTTTAGATGTTTTGGCCACCCACCTGGAGGCCTTCTTCAGTAATAAGTTTTAAAAAGTTTGACAAGGGATAATAGGTAACGGTGAATGTAAATTGGTTTTGCCTCGGGCATCCCTTGTGAAACTTTTTTAAAACTTACTACTAAAGAAGGGGGTCCAGTGGGTGGCCAAAAATCTAGAAAATTGAGAATGTCGTCTCAAAGCAGTCTGACTATGGCCCAATAACCTGGATATTATAAATCCTTTAATATTTCCTATTCATCTGCCAGGTGTATTGTGTTAGGAATGTGTTGATTTTACCCCATTTTCTTCTTTTATATCAAATCATAAAATAGGAACAATAGAAGTTGTTTTAAATAGTTATTTAAATTATAAAAAATACTGCAAGTGATTTAGAATAAAAAATGTAACTCTACTACATACACAGAAAAACAATCATATATAACGATATATTGGTGCATAATATAATACAGTACTCTTAACCTCTTATACACAGTTAACCTTAGTATATAAAAGCTTAGGTGAAAGATTATATTTAGATAATAAAATTTATACTGAATTCAGGTTCATCAGGATATCTATGACACAAATTCACTGTTCTCTAGTGAGTTTTCTGAAAAGAAAAATTTCTATAATTTTGTCACTGTTTATGGATAGAACTGGAGATGTTGCGCCAAATGTTGTAACAAGAGGAAATGGAACTTGCAGATAGTCATCTTCTGATATTTCTGCTAAACCCACATTTGGGATTCCTGAGATCCTTTCTTGCTCTTGTTGCTTCCATCATCAAAGTCACTTTTTGAATCTGCCATTTAAATATCCTCTTCTGGAGACTCAGGCTAATCTGAGTCTTCACTAATTTTTACACACACCAATCTTACAGGGCACAGTCTTTCTGGTTTCAGCAGCCAATGTTTTCTGCAATACATTGAAACCCCTCTTTCCTTTTTATGCTGTATATAAAAATTTTTTTTCTTGTATTTATATATATTTTTTTTTGAAAGAGAAACCAAAAAATGCGCTGGGTCCAGTATGACGGGACTTGCAATGAAACTCTGCTGTAATTTAACAATAACAACTTTTATTTTGCCCCCATAATTCGTTATATATAATATCCTGCAAATCACATAATTATCACATGGCAAGGGCAATAACCCACAAAATACATAATAAATAAATAATTCACATATCCTTAATCGTGTCAAAGACAATATCTATCTATCCCTATTTACATACATCATCCCTATATATATATATATATATATATATATATATATATATATATATATATCAGGCAACATTCCGTAATTATATAATTTTCCCCCCTTTTGTTACTAACACTTAACATTGACAACACGTACGGAAACATAAAGACATACACTCATAAGTATATACACATACTACAGACACCTAGTACCCTTAGAATACCCATGCTCGACCTGCCCGACAGGCAGTGTTTCTGCAAAGCCCCAAGACCGGCAATCATAAATGTTCAACTTCCAGTCACCATAATTCATTGATTCGCATTAATTTAAATAATTAAAAAAAAACCCCAAAAGGATGATGATCACTCACAAGGCATAAAGAGAGACCGGACTGCCCATATGTATAGATAGCATCTGATAACTGGCCCATCATGAGCATATGAAAATCTTTAAGTTTCTTAGACACCATATAAATGGAAAAAAAACTCTCATCACCTGATTTTAAGCAATTGGTATGAGTTTATAAAACGTTAATTTTGTTTTACAAATCCAGATGGATACATGTATCAGTATACATACGCTTTTACAAGGTCAAAAAAATTAATCAGTATATGCTTCTACAAGGTCAAAAAATTAAGCAGTATATGCCTACAAAAATATAAAATTTCTTTTCGGTTAAAGCCAGATGGCTGTGTATAAATGAGTTTATAATAACCAACTGTTGTATCCTAGCAGATGTGGGAGCGCGCCAGCATGTACTCGACCATGTGTGACAGGAATCAAACCTGCCTTAAACTGAATGAACATGTGCCTGGCAAAAAACTATGTCCCCTTTTACCCCCAGAAAATAGCCCAAAAACGAAACCCCCCCCCAGCCCTTACATGTTAAACCAAAATGAAATTAAAATATAAACCAGTACTGAACCAGCCGGAACAGAACCCCTAACATGTGACTTAAATTTTGTAGTGAATAGTGTAATGACTCTTGGCTATATATCAAAAATATTTAAGTGTAAAAAAAAGGAACTCTAGCACGCTCCCCCAGTGCAGCACATAATTACAAACATAGTACTTAAATTTTATGGAGTTAAATTATAAAAGTCACATGATGTTCATAATGAGTGTTCAGCTGACACACCCCAGATCAGACTGTCTAGCCGCGTGGGCACATGGTTTCAAAAGAAAATTAACTTGTAAATCAGGAGAACGGCAGGCCCGGCCAATGAAAATAAAAAGGGCTCATATCACCTTAGTCATGAGCATGTGATGCATCTTGCGGTTGTTCACCAGACTCCCTCTTCCGAACAGGTGTGTGTGTGATGGCTCATGGCTGATGAAGGTGTAGTTACATCAGCATCGACCAGAATCTCCGACTTAGACGAGAACCCGGGAAGTCTCGTAAATTTAGCTTGCCATTAGTGCAGAAGAAACAACTACGTAATACTGTCTGTTCGGTTCTGGGAGTCTGTTGCTTCGATGCGTGGCGGTATGGAACCGAATTAAGCAGTTACGATGCAACAAACAGCAAAACTCGCCCATAGAGTGCGCGCGCCGTTTCAACGGTGCCGTCCAAATATCGTCGCTCTAACCGACACTGATACTCGCATTTATTTTGAAATTAATTTTATAAAACCTTCGACCGCCGGGTTAGGTAAACACCGGCACACCCCCACCCCGAAAGGGCAACCCGGTTGCCCCACACTTAAACTCGGGAGAGTACCCTGCAGTGTACCCCCTTCCCAAAACAAGCTAGTGGACTTCGTGATTATGGCGGCCCAGCAGCACTTGCTCTCAGGAGAACCGAGAAACCTCACAACTGCGTCCATTCCCCATGCGACCCTCTCCGCCATGCCACCCCACGGGACCGCCCCAACACGTCACCCTCTCCGGTGACCATCACCTACTTCCACCGGTCCCACTCACATACCCGTCCTAAGACCAAACAAGGTATCTTCCACCTTGGTATGTGAGTGACCGTACTACCTATCGTCCATCTCTTGGACCGACCAGCCACATGCACCCACAAGGCATCTCCATCCTTGCCATATGGCTGGCCCACATCCCTACACAAGGGCGGACGGCCCCGCTCAGCCAGACAGAGAGGACCACATCAAGGGCACGCGAACATTAATCTCAACTCTTACGTTTTCAAAAACAGCGTAACTAACAGGGGGGTTCACTTTTCCACCGACGTCGATACACAATAAATACAATTCTCTCTCTCAACAAAAACACCCGGGAAACAACCGGAGAATGCGGCATGGACCGACCCTACAACGATCGACAAACAAATTCAATTACTATAATTAACGAAACAACAGCACGCTATCACTCTCCATCATAACCTTCAGAACCAAAACAGGGGAACTTGCAATTTCCAAGACCACGACACTCTGAGGGAACATTCTCTAACTCCTAACTTTCTCCATGATAACCTTCCAGAACAGGGGAAACCGACAATCTTGAGGACCACAATCTAAAGTGCACTCTCGGCAAGTCTCTCTAACTCCTTATTGATAGGTTTTTTTTAGGGGAGGGTAGGAAAATTGGGAAGATGAAACGGGGCAAGGATCATTAAAGGGTCAATAGCTAGGAGTAAGGGTAAGGACCTGGCTCCCTCCAAAAAGGAGAATGACTGGAGAAAACCAAGGCTCGCGTGGGCAGGGGCGCAACCCTGAAGTAGGTGAACACCACTGGGACTGTGGGGAACATCTACCCGCTACACGTTAACCTCTTCTTCTTACCTTTCTGTGACGGACTTTGGGTACTGTTCCTTTCGGACACCACTCTCTGAGAAAATATTTCGTGTTGAGCTGTACTGACTTGTTTCCTCTGAATCAGAATCAAGGCAACTCACCTCACTACTTTGACTCCGCTTTGGATTATGCTCATCATCTAACTCCTCTACTTGTCTTTCTTCCAATCCTTCCTTCTCTTCCTGCTCTTCTACAATTTCCCCTTTTTCATCCCCATAATCCAAATCAACCTCCTGACCCTGCACCTCCTCAGCATCTTCCCGTTGTTCCTCTGATCCATCTTCAACCGCATCCCCCCTCAGCTCCTCACCAATTTCTTCATCACACTCGTCACCAGCTCCTTCACAAGCTTCTTGACTAACCTCTTCTCCGATCTCATTTTCATCAACACGTTCATCATCAACGTCATCGCCATCACTTCCACTACCACCATCTGAACACTGCACATCCTCATCCTCTAGTTGCTCACCTGGTCCACCTGAAACTTCTTTCCATTCTTCGGAATCCTCAACACTACTTACAGAAGGCGTCTGCACATCTTCACACACTACATCACTCTCACTCACACACTCCACGACGCTGCCACCAAATTTCTCCTCAACTTCTACCTCATCTCCTTCTACCACACTTGCGGCATGGACATCCCTGTCTCCATCCGCAACCTCAGACTCTACAGTCTCCCTAACACCTACAACTATACCTTCCTGTGCAGCATCCGCAGACCGCTCTTCTGCCTCTTCTGTCGATTCCACTCCTTCACCACTTTCAGCAACTACAACGTCCGCAACATTTTTCACCCTGGAATCCAGCTGTCCAGGTTCATGTACAATGACTAAATTAATTTCTACTGGCGATGGTAAGGCTACACTCTCAAGTGACTTCTCACATCCCGGCGTAGGCGATGATGATGTTACCGGATCTGGATCCCTCACGAACGATACCGGGACAAATTCTGTGGCATCTGGATTCAACCATGACGTCCTCTTCGAGTCCTGTAACTCAGTATCCACAGACATTTTCTTGTCGTGCTGTATCGATCCACAGAAGTTATTCCGCTTTTCTTCTTCTGCTTCACCTTCTTCATCCACTACTCTCTTAAGCACTTGTACTTCCTCTGGAACCTTTAAAGTGTCCCTTTTCTCCGAATAGGAATACCGCCTTGATACCGGCTCCCTACTTGCCGATGTTGATTTACTAATATACTTTCTTCTTCCCCTGTTAATTTCACCCTCATTTGTCTTCGGTGCTGTAGCTGTTGTTACCGTCTTCTCACTTGCCACCCCCTTGTAGTCTCCATTACTTTCGGAATATTCAGGCTTTCTGACAGTCTCTTGTGTTCTCCTCCAACCACCATGTTTGTCCCTTTTAGATCTTCCTGACAACCCACTGGAGTATTGACCCATCTGTAGCATCTCTTCCCCGGGACTCATCATTCTCCTGGACTCTCCTGGCATGTGCACACCACCGGTCCAGGTCTGCAAAACAAAGTGGAGGGTCTGCGAAAACCAGCCGGGATCTCTCTTCGGGATTCAGTCCTTCTCGTATTACTTGTACGACTTCCGTCTCGGGCAACCCCAACCTTAATATACGGGCAGCTTTCCTTACATCATGCACGAAGTCCCCCAATGCCTCTCTGTTGGCTTGTAGACGATAGAATAACTTAAACTTCAACTGATCACGTCGTCGACGGGGTATGAAGAAGTCCAACACCTCCGCATGGAAAGCGTCAACACTGCCGCCCCGACGCAGAGTGTTTGTGACCAACCCTGTCAATGAACCCCGGCAATACGGGTATATAAGGGACAAGACCTCCCCATCGGACACCCCCGGGAAATCTGCCAACTGCAGAACAAGATCTAAGAAAACCAGCAACTGCTTCTCATCTATTCCATCTAACACTGAAAGTTTCTGGAGAACTGAAAGAGGGTGGGGCAATTTCTGATAGCATACCGCCACCAGAATTGCACAATTCAAAACAAACAATAATAAAACAAATCCCACTAAACACCTAACACAAACATGACCTACAAAAACATATTCACAAGAATCAGAAAAACCCAAGTACTGTCCTTCCTTTGAGCGACCCCCGGGTTCTCTAGCGCTGCGGAGACATGGCCTACTTCGGAACCATCTACTAACACCACAGAAGGAGACAAGCAACCACCAACAATACTGAACATACATAACATCAAACATCAATCCGACACACACGTCTCACCAACACATAACTCACAGACACAAACTAGTAGACAGTATTCTTAATTCAGGAATTTAGTCGGTGACGGTACCGACTTCCGATCGGGCCATACCGCATCCCGCTAATGTCACACGCTATCCTCTGACCTCGAATCAGCCACATACTATCACCCAGGCAACGCTTGAGACCCCCCAGCAGTTCAACCTCTCAAATTTTTCAAACACAAACCCGCCCCAGTGGTGCGACCAGGCTCACAAGTTATACAACCTAAACTAGCCTACATGGGCATATCCCAAAAAAAAACAATGGCATAACAATAGCATAGTATTTCCGAGTTTGCAAGCCCCGTCACACCCCAGGACCCAAGGGTTCAACCCTCGAATGAACCACGCTCTCTGCTACCATTTGAAACCCCTCTTTCCTTTTTATGCTGTATATAAAAAAATTTTTTTTTGCATTTATTTTTTTTTGTATTTATATTTTTTTTTTTTTGAAAGAGAAGCCACAAGTTATTTAAAACTAGGCGGGAGCCTAGAGAAGCCAAAAAATGCGCTGGGTCCAGTATGACGGGACTTGCAATGAAACTCGGCTGTAATTTAACAATAACAACTTTTATTTTGCCCCCATAATTCGTTACATATAATATCCTGCAAATCACATAATTATCACATGGCAAGGGCAATAACCCACAAAATACATAATAAATAAATAATTCACATATCCTTAATCGTGTCAAAGACAATATCTATCTATCCCTATTTACATATATATATATATATATATATATATATATATATATTACTATAATACTTGTAACTAATTTACCTCAAGATATATTTTTTCCTTTAGGAACATGTTTCGGGAGATCCTGTTCTCCCATCTTCAGGATATTATATGTAACAGGATCTCCCGAAACATGTTCCTAAAGGAAAAAATATATCTTGAGGTAAAGTAGTTATAAGTATTATAGTATTATATACATCAAGAAATGGACTGTAGCAGAAAGTGATTGAAATATATATATATATATATCAGGCAACATTCCGTAATTATATAATTCCCCCCCCTTTTGTTACTAACACTTAACATTGACAACACGTACGGAAACATAAAGACACATACACTCATAAGTATATACACATACTACAGACACCTAGTACCCTTAGAATACCCATGCTCGACCTGCCCGACAGGCAGTGTTTCTGCAAAGCCCCAAGACCGGCAATCATAAATGTTCAAATTCCAGTCACCATAATTCATTGATTCGCATTAATTTAAATAATTAAAAAAAACCCCAAAAGGATGATAATTACTCACAAGGAATAAAGAGAGACCGGACTGCCCATATGTATAGATAGCATCTGATAACTGGCCCATCATGAGCATATGAAAATCTTTAAGTTTCTTAGACACCATATAAATGGAAAAAAAACCCCCATCACCTGATTTTAAGCAATTTGTATGAGTTTATAAAACGTTAATTTTGTTTTACAAATCCAGATGGATACATGTATCAGTATACATACGCTTTTACAAGGTCAAAAATATTAATCAGTATATGCTTCTACAAGGTCAAAAAATTAATCAGTATATGCCCACAAAAATATAAAATTACTTTTCGGTTAAAGCCAGATGGCTGTGTATAAATGAGTTTATAATAACCAACTGTTGTATCCTAGCAGATGTGGGAGCGCGCCAGCATGTATTCGACCATGTGTGACAGGAATCAAACCTGCCTTAAACTGAATGAACATGTGCCTGGCAAAAAACTATGTCCCCGTTTACCCCCAGAAAACAGCCTGAAAACGAACCCCCCCCCCAGCCCTTACATGTTAAACCAAAATGAAATTAAAATATAAACCCGTTCTGAACCAGCCGGAACAGAACCCCTAACATGTGACTTAAATTTTGTAGTGAATAGTGTAATGACTCTTGGCTATATATCAAAAATATTTAAGTGTAAAAAAAAACTCTAGCACGCTCCCCCAGTGCAGCACATAATTACAAACATAGTACTTAAATTTTATGGAGTTAAATTATAAAAGTCACATGATGTTCATAATGAGTGTTCAGCTGACACACCCCAGATCAGACTGTCTAGCCGCGTGGGCACATGGTTTCAAAAGAAAATTAACTTGTAAAACAGGAGAACGGCAGGCCCGGCCAACGAAAATAAAAAGGGCTCATATCACCTTAGTCATGAGCATGTGATGCATCTTGCGGTTGTTCACCAGACTCCCTCTTCCGAACAGGTGTGTGTGTGTGTGTGATGGCTCATGGCTGATGAAGGTGTAGTTACATCAGCATCGACCAGAATCTCCGACTTAGACGAGAACCCGGGAAGTCTCGTAAATTTAGCTTGCCATTAGTGCAGAAGAAACAACTACGTAATACTGTCTGTTCGGTTCTGGGAGTCTGTTGCTTCGATGCGTGGCGGTATGGAACCGAATTAAGCAGTTACGATGCAACAAACAGCAAAACTCGCCCATAGAGTGCGCGCGCCGTTTCAACGGTGCCGTCCAAATATCGTCGCTCTAACCGACACTGATACTCGCATTTATTTTAAAATTAATTTTATAAAACCTTCGACCGCCGGGTTAGGCAAACACCGGCACAACATGGACCAGAGGACATTTTTCACATTTGTAGAAACCATACTTCAACATTTTCTGCACTATTGGTCCTTCATATTTTCAAAAGTTCAGAGAAAAGTCTGGAAAAATATCTTTGCATAGAGTTGCTTCTCAGATACCAAGCTCTTTATTTTCTAACACAATAAATTCCAATTTCTTGCCCAGTCTTCTTTTGAATGGACAAAAGAATCAAGTGGCTAACTGAATCAGTTGAATTGAATTAGAAGGAAAATAAATTTTTCCGAATAAAGGCAAATTGATTATAGAAAGATGTGATGATAGGATGTCGCCAATGAAATTGAAGGGCAATTTAGATTTATAAGGTACAGAAGTGCGACTGTATTTGCATATTAAAAGTGCATCATTGAACACCTCGACTTGGTACAGTAGTGTTTGCCTCCAAGAGTTGTGCAAGTTTAACTCTTTTTAAACCAAAAATGGAAGTAGACTCCGCTTGCTGGTGCACCAACATAACAAAGGTAGGCAGTTAACAGCCTCACTCTCTCCAGATATATCTGCCCTGTTTAGAACAAGTTTAAAGATTCCGGGGATATTTATAAGATTGCTCACATGATACTTATCAATGTTTTCAGCAGGAATCTCCTCTAGTTCTTTACAAGATTGTCAAAGTGTTCGTTTATTAATCCAAGGGAACTGATGAAACCCTAGCTCTCGTTTAATGTTCTGGTTCAATGGGTGTGACAACATTTTAGAATCCTAACAAACCATGTGCAAATGAAGCCACCATGAGAAGTTTCCCAGGGAAGTTTATTTTTTAAACATTGGGATGGCTTTTTCTATACTTGTCTTATGTAATTGTTACAATCTTATCGTACAATTCTAGGGAGTGCCCACTGGGTACTCTAGAATCTAATTAACAATCATTTCTTTTTCATTTTTGAAACTGTCAGGCCTCAGTATGATAATAGGTTAGGATATATGACATGCTGATGAAAAAGGATATTTGGAAGACCACAATTTAACTGAACGATAGCTTAGCTTAGATTGAACAATATCATTAAAATGTCTTTATTTTAGAGATTTTTCAGTATTCTTTCTGAATACTTATATTATTTTCTAGCTTGTAAATTTGAGTTTTTTTTTTAGTAAAAACAGCCTACCAAATTTTTTTTATGCTGTCAAAAAGGTAATTTACAGTATAATTTAATGACATTATACTTGCTAGCATCAGTGGCGTAGCTAGGCTTTTTGGCGCCTGGGGCAAGGAGATCGTCGGCTGCCTCGGCTTCATAATTAAAGGGAGACAAAAGAGCAAAAATGAAGACTCATCCAGTGAACAAAGTACTTAATAAATGCAGATGTGTAGATTTTTGTATGAAAGGATGTCCAGCAAATGTCTTAACAATATTTGTTAAGTCAAAATTAATAAATTGCATATTACAATATTACTGGGTATACATTTATTATTAACAAATGTAGACTATAAAAAATGCACTAATATAAAAATTTTATAACAAAAAAATGTTTTAATAAACATGCAGATCCTTGTAGGTCTGAAGCGCATTGTCAAAACAATATCCTAAGGGAACATAAAGTTAAACAAAGAATTACATCAAAAGTAATAAAATAAATCACTTTTACCATTACAGGTTAATGGTTCCGTCTTCTATTAATAAACACTTAATATTTATTTTTAATATTTAATAAATAATTAAAACGAGACATTTTAAAATGTAACTTTCCTGGTCTTAATTGCTGCAAAGTGGGTTTTTAAATCACTATAATCTAAAGATGAAGCAATGTTGTTTTCAATTGAAAGTATCACTAGATTTGATACCCTGTCTGGAGATATTGCTTATCGTAAGTATAATTTAATAAATTTAAGCTTACTAAACGATCTGTCACAAGAAGACACAGCCACTGGTAGAGTAAGAAAATTTTTTAAAGCTGTTGCTAGTGTTTTGTAGGCTTCTAATCTACAAAATTTCAACAAGTTCCAAAGAGTTTATGATGTCTTTTATTCAAGGAAAATTGAACCCCGAGTGTTAGAATATTACAGTTAACAAGGAATCAACTTGCGATCATAAAATGGATGTTGTTAGCAACGAGGCTGTTGATAAATACAGTAAAGGTAAACGATGTGAATACTTCAAACTGTGAAAGTGTCAAAGCACAGTTACAAGATTCAGTTAGTTCTAGTACCATGGATGATGTTGCATCGTGCAGCCTTGAAATTACAGGCGATGAAGGACAGACCATTACTACCAACAATGTAGACCGTGTTTCCAGTGCTGCTCTACAAGATATGGGAGCTCATGTAAATGTTCAGCCGGTGACATTTTTTGGGACAGTAGAACGTCTATTCACCTTCTTTTCCTGTTACACTTATAGATGCAGTGTTCTTAAAGACTTTGTAAATATTACTCTAAAAGAACATTGTGACACCAGGTGGGTTCAAAAGCAGATGCGGTGAGAGGAATATCCACTCAACTGGATGAAGTTATCCGCTGCACTGGAGAAACCGAGGGATACACCGACTGAAACAATTGATACGAGGGAAGAAAACTTCAATTTTGTGACCTTGGTCTTTTTCTGGACAGATATTCTTTCTTCTATGGACAAAATCAAGGAAATCTTGCAGACCAAAGGAATAAGCTGTAATTCAAGCATTGGCATTTTTGGAGAAGCTAACGGACAAATTAAACGTTTGTAGGAATGTGCTGTGTGATGTCATTTCTAAGGCAGAGCAGGTATGTAATGAATGGGGTGTCAGTATCACAAACAGGATAAGAAGGAAGCGCACGATGCCAGGGGAGTATGCAGACGATTCTGCATTAACCGTTCGGCAAGAAATGAGACGTTCTCTAATAGAAATTTTGGACAAACAGTCATTTAAAATTTCAAGCCGTTTCTCTAACATAAAAGAGTTAGAAAAACGCTTTGGGTTCCTCTCTAAATTTTAGGCGTTCGTGAATGCAGGGGATACACATTTTAAGGAACAGCTTTCCCAAATCAATATTAAGTTCACAGTGCTTGCAAAACTGTATCCACATGACCTAAACAGTGAAGAATCGTTCAGTGACTTGAAAGACATCATACTTTTATTAAAAAACAGCAAACGTAACAGAGAACAAACAGACTTGACACCTCAGGGACTGCTACAATGCTTTTCTTCAATGGGATTAGAAGTCTACAAAACATTAGCAACAGCTTTAAACATTTTTCTTACTTTATCAGTGTCTGTGTCTTCTTGTGGAAGATCGTTTAGTAAACTTTAATTGATTAAATCGTACCTACGATAAAAAATATCTCAAGACGGGGTATCAAATCTAGCAATACTTTCAATTGAAAACTACATTGCTTTCGTCTTTAGATTTTAATGATTTAATAACTGTCTTTGCAGCAATGAAGACCAGGACAGTTACGTTTTAAAATGTGTTGTTTTAAATATTTATTAAATATTCAAAATAAATATTAGGTGTTTATTAGTAGAAGACGAAACCAATAACCTCTAAAGTTAAGTGATTTATTTCATTACTTTTAACGTAGTTCTTTGTTTTAACTTTACGTTGCTTTAGGATATTGTTTTGACGTTGCGCTTTAAACCTATAAGGAATTTGTATGTTTATTGGAACATTTTTGTGTTATACATTTTTTATATTACTACATTTTTTATAGTCTACATTTGTTACTAATAAATTTATACAAAACTGAATACCAGTAATATTATAATATGTAATTTCTTAATTTTTACTTAACAGATGTTCTTAAGACGTTTGCTGGACGTGCTTTCATACAGAAATCTACACATTTCCATTTAATAAGTACTTCGTTCATTGGATGGGCCTTCATTGTTGCTCTTTTGTTCTCTTTTAATTGTGAAGGCGAGGTGGCCGATGATCTTGTCCTGGGCGCGAAAAAGCTTAGCTACGCCACTGTCGTAATTGACTCCTATCAGCCCTATCAGTGCCAGATTTTGTTGTGCAAGAGTTTGTACTGTGGCAAAGACCTGTTCAAGGATTTCTGTCCATGTCTTAACTGCTTTACTCATTTGTTCCTGAAGCAGATCATCAATAAGTCCCCCTTTGTTTAAAGAACGTTCCAATTCCTTCCATTCAAAAACGCAGAGCGACAAGCAGGACTATTTTCATCATCTTGAATGTGGGGATTTAACTTTTGCCACGACGAAAACCCATTTACTATTGAAATGGCTTCTTTGATAGTTTTTTTGTGGAAATAAAGTGCAACAAAAGCAAAATAGAGATTTTTTTAGTCAGAGAAAAACACATCCAAGTGTTGTTACCTTTTCGCCATTTTGCAAGGTTTTATCAAAGCAACAAACCAATACTTGTTTAAGGATCGCCCTGCTTCATATTCAGGAAAATGGCTGTTCTTGTTCTGCAACTAACATATTCCTCTATTCACTATTAGTTATATCTCTGAAGGATTGAGATTTCTCGCTTGGCCAAGCTCCCATATCTTGTAGAGTAGTACCGAGAACACGGTCTACATTGTTGTTAGTAATGTTCTGTCCTGTAATTTCTAGACTGCATGATGCAACATTATCCATGGTACTAGAACCAACTGAATCTTGTAACTGTACTTGGACACTTTCACAGTTTGAAGTATTCACGTCATTAACTTTACTGTATTTATCAATAGCCTCATCGCTAATAATGTTCCATTTTATGATCGCAAGTTGATGCCTTGTTAATTGTAATATTTTGACACTCGGGGTTTGATTTTCCTTGATTCAAAGACTTCATAAACTCTTTGGAACTTGTAGTTCTTAATTTTATATTAAGAAAATCTTATATTCTTATAGTTGTTAAGGAATAGTCATATCAAAGAAACAAGTTGTTTGTAGTTTCATAAACTGAAAACAATTTTTTCAAGTCAATGCTCACTTTGCCGCCCTCCTGGCTATGTGCCGCCCAGGGTGGTTGCCCCTTGGCCCCCCATAGCTACAGTTTACCACAGTAAACAAGAAAATAATTCCATCACCCTATTCTTCATAATGTGACCCTCTAATTTTAAAAATGACAACTTTGGCCTAACCTGAGTCGAGCACTAATGCATTGTAGGTTCGGTTATATTATAAAACCATGCTGCCAAACTTATTTCAGTTTGGGATATGAAGGTTTTAGTTTCTGAACACAATAAATATTTTAAAATTGACTTGTTGCAAGATGAAGCGAAATAAAAGACAGTTTTTTGTTTCTTGACGGTGGTAATAAGCATTCGCAAAGACAGTTTTTATAGTGGCTTCAATATTGTTACGACATCACAGAACAATCTACGTGTTTATCGAATGTTCCAGAGTGATCCGGAATGTAACGTGTGTGGCGATCGAGTAGACCTCCCTAACAATATGTAATTTTCAATTGGTCTCCAGAAGACTAATGTGAACAATTTGGCCCATTTAGTTTTACAATAATTATACCCAGAAAATATTCTACGCAGACACATGTCTGTTTCAAATAGTATGCGTCTAAAAAAAAAGGCACTTCATTGAATGGCTTAATGCATTGTATATACATAATTTATGATTGCCGTGTATAGGATTGCCGAATAATGTCGTAGGACAATTGAGTTTAGAAACTGGACACCAGCATGTAAACCTGTTGGGCCGATCTAAAACTTGCAAACAAATTCCAATATATTTGTGTTAGTAGCAAGTCATTTGTAATAAAATTACTATGTTGTCTACAGTGATTTTCAAAATAACTTTTGGGGAAAACAAAAAAACAAAATTATAATATACACTTCAGATTTAATAATTAAAGTACGCTTGTGTAAAATATTCTACTATTATTTATTATAAAACTGTGCCATTTTTTCTTAATGGAAACAATATTATAATTAACCTTGAAACTTTGTAATAAAAAATAAAAAAAAAAAATGTACACCGAAGCTGTTGGATGAATGAAAACTTTTGGTATATCAAGGAAACTAATAAGCTTCACAACAATTTCTAAGGTGGGACTAAAGTTAGTTTATGGTTGATTGGAGGTTGAGCAGAATCTTTAAAATAGATAGTGGTGTAGATAGTAGGAGAATGCCCTGTCAGCCTTGCTATTCAATCTAGCATTGCACAAGGTAATACAGAATCTTGATACTAGTGGAAATATCACCTATAGGCTGACAGGCTACATGCTTATGCAGATGGTATCATTCTGGTTGGCAGGAGTATGACAGCTCTTGTAAATGTATTTCAAAATCTGGAGAGGCAAGGTTGTCAAATGAGCCTGAAAATAAATGAGAGCATAAGAGGCAGTAAGATTGTAATTATAAAAATCGGGGATTGTACATTTTAAGGATTTACTATTTGAAAACAGATCTATATAATACAAACAAGATGTCAAAAGAATTCAACAAGAGAAGTGCTGAAACCAAGCCAGTGGTAACATACAGATTAGAAGCTTGGACCATTACAAAAACAGATGTCTTTAGTTTAAAAGAGTTCAGACTGAAAATAATAAGCAAATTTATGAGATAGATTCTATACTCGAATGAGGAGATTGTAGTACAGAGGATATTAAGTTCAGGGCTAGTTAGGGCATGTGAAGAGAATGTATGAAAACAGGCAATCCAATAGAATCTTGTATATGTGGAAGTGGGAGGAGTGAGGTGGATAGGAAGATGGAGAACGCAATGGTTGCAAGATGTGGAAGTGGATTTGAGAAGGATGGGAATTGGGAATAGGAGATGCTTGGCAAGAAGAAGTGAGTGCAGTCAGGAGGAAGCCAGGGTCTGTGCAGGGCTGTAGTGCTTTTGAACATGGCAGTCAATACTTCTACTTTGTGCTTGTTCTTAAGCCTGTAGGATCTTTCTAAATTTTCAGCTTCCCAATCAAGTTTTCCTTTTTTTTAATAAGGGATGGAGTTCTAATGTATTGTCTATAAACAAGGACTTGCAGGGTGAAATTTTGTAATTACAGAACAAGTAATAAATGCTAAAAGTAAAAGAAAGTGACACTAATTTAAAAATAAATACTACCTAATGAACAATAAAAAGACTTGCCATCTGACTTATGTATAATTGATGTTAACCTACTATTATGCTTCTTGAAATTTGTTTCCAACTGTTTTTTAATGCCTGATAAAAATTCTAGTCTTGGAACCCCCTCGAGGACTTACCTCTTGGAAAACATGCACAGGTTGCAACCCTATCTATCAGTGGCGGTCCGTGCTTAGGTTGCACGGTTGCACAACCCCCATTAAATCCCGAATTTTATTTTAAATTATAGAATTATGAGTAAAACAATAACTAATAATAGTGTTTGCAAGCTAAATCATGTAATTAATTGCCGATGGATAAGTGCATAGCAATTACTAAAAACCGTACACGCTCTTGCCACGGTTTATGTACCAACTGTGATGCGCTTTGTATATGAGGAAATACAATGGAATAGTACTCTTGCTGGCTGGACTTGGGGTGTTCCTATTACAACGATATAGGCTCGCTTGGTGTGATTAGGGACTGCAAACCCCGCTTGTACGTCACGGTGCCACACGTGGTGTGCCAGGTTGGAATTTGTAAATTTTTTGTGAAGTTCGTTGTGTCAGTTAAGTGTCAGTCCGAATCATCGTTAAATGTAAATAATAGTACATATAAAGGATTAAGGTGTCATAGTGTATGATATTTATTATATTTAACTAGTAGGTCGCAATGAATTCTGTCGTAAACTTAACAAAAACGCTGTTCAGTTTACATCCTATTGGAGAAAAAAATTTAAATTAAGAGAGTAGGTAGGCCTTTCAAATTTTAATCAAAAGTGTAGATCGTAATTTTAATCAAAACAGAATATTAATTGTAAATTTAAAAAAGATTTATACAATAAATACTTGTGGTTATGTGGGTGTGACACTAAAATTTCATTATTTTGCTTTCCTTGCGTATTGTTTGGCGGGGAGGAGACGGACATTTTCTATTCAGAGAATAAACAATTTAATACCATCCAACCCAACTGCAACCCCCAAATTTTTCAACCACCAGCTGCCACTGCTATCTATAAAAGTAGGGAAGGTGTGTGTGTGTGTGTGTGTGTGTGTGTGTGTGTGTGTGTGGGGGGGGGGGCAGAACAATTATTTACATATGCATATGTGGAAATTGTAATGTCCACTGTATGCCTTACGTAAACACATTCTGCATTACTAGAGGCATGGAATATTAAAGAGTTTTTGTATCATCTTCATAAATGTATATATACACTAAGTGTCAATCAAATATATTGCAACTCACCGTCTGCGGCTTTTTGAAACAACGTCTTCACTATAAAGTTGACATGTTTCAGGACACTTGTCCCATCCTCAGAACTTAAAATATCCATGTATCACTTAACGTTGTTTTTAAACATTTTTATTGGATTTTAATATTTTAATTATTTGACAACTGTATCAACGTTAAATGATACACGAATATTTTAAGTTCTGAGGATGGGACAAGTGTCCTGAAACATGTCAACTTTATAGTGAAGACGTTGTTTCAAAAAGCCACAGACGGTGAGTTGCAATATATTTGATTGAACAACACGTGGCTTGGTACTAAAATTGGGATTTATTCCTTTTAAACATACACTAAGTGCCTGGTGATGGCAGACATTTCCTTTTGTATGTGTCTGACATTTACTTCATTAAACAGTTGTTTTTATAATTAATAATTATGTTGCAAGACACATGGCATTACAATTTAACGTTAACCCCCTCCCATCCACCACATCACACCTACTCCACAAATAATGAACAATGTGTACAAAACAAGTGTAGGATGTGTAAAACATTATTGATAAAATGTCATTTGTCCTCCAAAGGAAAATTCAGTGGTATGTGAATAAAAGGGTTTATAAGCATGATTAATGCTCCAAGAGGAAATTCTGTTTTTCGTTTGTATTGTGTATCAAAGTCCTGAACCAATCGGTTCTGAGGACATTATATGATTCTTTATGATCTAATGTGACATAATTAGGAATGATGATTTGGCTGTTTAACTTGAGTAAATGTGAATTTTTTTATTGCAGGGTGAAATAACCTGTTATAAGAAAGTGAAAAATGGTTTCTTGGAAGCCATGTACAACTTGAAAAAAGAAGAATACATCTCTAAATATGGGGCAAGTAACGTGAAAGAGCGGACTTTGATCCATTCAACAGCAGCTAACAATGTTTCTGGCATTATAAAGGACAATTTTGATTGGCGAAGAGTAGTTCGAAGTAAATATGGAGTGGGTGTCAGTTTTTCTGATGATGCAGATTATGCAAACTGCCACAGCAATAGATCAAATGGTAAGCAGTCTCTCTACATCTTCCAGGGTATTTTAAAAATACTTGACATGCTGCAACATGACTGTACGCCGAAGTCGTGAAATTATCTATTCTGTTGTAATGCATGTTATAACATCTTAACTTGTGTTATAACATAGGGAACCCGCATTAATTGGTTCTGCCAATTATACAGGCTGCCAATTAGACGAGCTGAAAATTAATCACAACACCAAAACAATTAATATAAAAGGAAACTGGGAAGGGGAGACTGTTGATTTATGCACTCAGTTTACTCTGTACTAAAGATGACATCTCTTTATTACATAATGAGATTAATTGCTCTACTCAAAGTTCTCAACATATATGGTTCAA
This sequence comes from Magicicada septendecula, assembly GCA_034769895.1. Taxonomy (NCBI): domain Eukaryota; kingdom Metazoa; phylum Arthropoda; class Insecta; order Hemiptera; family Cicadidae; genus Magicicada; species Magicicada septendecula. Next base: position 277,412,077 of record CM068370.1, on the reverse strand, counting down.
CAGCTTACAGTTTACAAGATGATTATATATTTTATTCTTTCACAAAAGGGCCCTCAAAATAAAGATGTACATCAATTTAATTTATTCCACGGATCCGGGATTGAATATAGTATGTTAATAATGGTCACCTCCCCATATACAATCTTGAAAATTGTGCCATTTGAAGAATGGACTTTATTAACCTTTTTAAAACAATAATGCTTTCAGTTTAAACTTTTACTCTTTTACTACAAACAGTTTTGTTAGATTACAGACTACATCTTGCATATAATGTCTGTTTTTTTTTAAGTCTTAAAGTGGTTAGTTAAATTGTCTTTTGTTGGTTATAATTTTAGTATCTCATAACCATGGAAGACGAGCCTCCATGTCACCTGTGGTTTCCTGTAGTTGATGCAGATTTGGCTCTTCGGTCCTCGGTGTGTTTCCTGAAGGTCTGTCGTTACCTTAGTATCCGGTGACGGTGAAGTTCCTGACGTATGTTAAATCATTCTGGGTGTGGTACTCTCTTCTTAGATGACTGTAGTAATTCTTGTTGTTAGAATAAATAAATCGAAAGTTTGTTTCACTGGTATTCACTTCACATGATTATTTATTAGTTGAATTTCACCTCATTGTTCTAGTACTGTATTAATTACATACTTTCTTATTTAAGATTTGATAGAGATGTCATCGGCGCACAATTTAGTTATTAAGATATTCTTTAGTGAACTTTCACATATTTATCTCTGCGTCGCGAACCAACGCTGTGCGCAGCTTACGGCATGAGCGCTCCATTGCAAGTGGGTAAATAGTTAAGGGGTGAGAGTAGTAATCTCGCGTCATTTACTATTCAGCATAAAAGTAGTTCCATGTTCCTTCTTTATTTAAAGGATTAAAGTTTGACTATTTAATTGAGCAGAGATATTCTTAATTACAGACGTTATTAAAGTACATTACAGTGGTCTTGTTTAATTATTTAAATAATGTCAAATTTACAAGTATATTTAGTTTATTTAGGGGTCGGAATTCAAGTTAATTCCGGTTAGCGCATGTCTATGCAGGATTAATTAACAAGGTTTACCCTTTCTGTACACTCGTATTCCTTTTTATTTTATTATTACAACATTTTATTAAATATTATTATTATTATATGATAGCAATAACATTTAGTTTAAATGTGCGATTTTATTAAAAATTTAAAATTTCTCAGCCTTCACATTACCTATTTATTAATTACCATATTTTTATTAATGAAATCGTCACAATGTATTACATCTGGAAAACAAATTTCTATTACATCAACACTGATTTCCATGATGAGTAGCTCTGACAATTATAGATACTAAGAATAACAGCTAACATTGAGCAGCCTTGGTAGATCAGAGGATAATAGCACTTGCTGGTAACGGAGAGGTCTAGGTGACTTGTTCTTGTAAAATAAAATATCTAGCTACACTTGGGGTAATGATAAGCAAGTGAAGCATACTACTAGCCACAGTGGCTTCCTCGTGTGCCATTCAGGTTAACAGAGGCAACCTATTCAGGTAGTTGATTAGATAGTGCATGTGCAACTTTGTCGAGATGATCGCCAGTATCTCAATGACTAGTGATGTAAAAAGGAATCATTCTTTGCTTTTTGTTTCAGGTTTTCTGGGTTTTGGGCTGTTGTTTGTTATCTCTTGTTCAGAAAGATGTTTCAGCTATGTTACTGCAGTAGGTCCTTCAGTGTGGTTGTCTCTTGACATTGTCTATAACAGTAGTGAGCTAGCCGACTTTTGCTGTCATTTATAAACGATTGAAATGGCTTGCAGTTAGCAGACTTTTCAACCAGTCAGTTGTACTGTCATCAGCATTAACTTGGTCAGATTCCTGCTTGTCCCTTTTCTTCAGAGATTTTCATGGCAATAGCTTAGTCTTCACTTTTGTAAGGCCAAGTGTTCAGTATAACACTGGAAAACCAAATGTTAGTGCCTTAAACAATTAGGAGTAACGTTCAGAAATACCATTGACAAAAGGCTGACATGACAAAAGTACATAATTTGTACCTATTAGAGAATGTAAATAAAAATAATTATATATGTACCTCTAATTATTCCTAGTACAGTTCAGAAATTAACATTTTGCAAAGCACTGGTCATAAATTTTGCAAATTTTGAAAAACGATTTTTTTCAGTTTGCATGCAAGTGCATGAACATGAACCTACTTTTATTAACAGCTCATGGACCTGAATTAAAAATTTTTTCTAATATTTGCAATAGTTAAAATGAAAAGTTTCTATTTCAGGCTCAGCTAGAGGATTCATTATTACCAAAGTGCTAATGTCTCGAGTAGGAATGGGATTCCAGAATTTGAGAATACCATCCGTAGATGATGACACAACATCTGGAAACCATGTATATGTCAAGTACAGAGATAATGAATTTTTGCCTGAGTATGTTCTGTACTACAACTGCTCATCTATTTGCACCAGTAAATATTATTAGGAAGTTCCATTATTAGTGGTCAGAATCATACTCAAGTGTCATCAGAATTTGAGAAAATGTACAAAGGAAATGTGCATTTATGCGTGCGTGCGCGCGTGTGTGTGTGTGTGTGTGTGTAACTAAACTACAGTAGAGTCTCGATAGTTCGAGGTAACTGGGGCCAAACCAACCTCGAACTATGCAAAATGCCGGTGTTATCTGCCCATTAGCAGATCTGCTGCCCTCTGCTAGTGCGCTGTGCAGCTAAACCACAACTGAGTTGGCCCTAATGTACTTTGCTTTCTACTATGGAGCATCTCTGCATGATAATGTAAAGTGTATGGTGGAAATTTATCTAAAAGAAATGTTATACAAAATCTATAAACTGGTGTCCTTTGTGGGTTTTGTTTACTAATTTGCGCGGGCTTTCGAGAACATTCGCGAGCGTAAGGAAAAGAAAAAATTGACGACGAATCGTCATTCGTTTAATTAGGTTATATTCATGAGGATTAAATAAAAATTAAAAAAAAAAATTTAACACTCCAAATTTAATGCACACACTAAAATTTAAAATGACATACAGTAATATTAAAAACTGGGGTCTATACTGTATGTATATTTGAAAACAAAATACTTTGCATGAAACTTCATTTTTTAAAAATGAATCAAGAGTTTTTTGTTTCTGAGTTGATCTTTTTCTGGTACTAATATCCTGCCATTTTCGGAGTAGCATCACGTCAGCTGGCGTCGTTTCGGCCTGCTGCTCGACGCAATGTAGTGCCATTTCTAGTGCTTTTGCCCCATCAGTGTGTGTAATTTCCACGCCGTCACTCTTGCCTTTCCCTTCATCACTGCTGTCGATCTCATCACTGTTGGCGCGCACCATATCCAAAGTAGAACTATGTTATTTCGTACTGTTCATCTTCATTAAACCAAGTTGTATATATTATTTTTCAAGTGGGGTACCTCGAACTATCGAGACTACTGTAACTGTTCTGTTTTTACAGTTACTTGTTTATATGAATCTGTTTAATTGCTTGTAAAAACAAAATTTTATATATCATTTTAAAGTCATACAAAGTTTGTTATGTAAAAATAGGAACTCCTGTCTCTCTATCTATTAAATATTGATGGCCATATGCACAATACCATGGGAGGGATATCGGTATGGGAAAAATACTGATTAAAGAAATGCAGATCATTATAATTAATTTGAATATCAGCCAGTTCTGTAATATCATTCCAATCTTACGATGAGTAATGAATACATACAGGCATACTACACACTGTAGGTTTTGCAGGTTGCTTAGGCCAGTGCTTTGTAATACTTAAATCATGCTTCCTATAGTTAATTACATTTTTTTCAATTGTTATCATCTATAAAATAACGACAGTTTCCCACCAATGTTTTTGTGGTCTTCAAGCCCTTCTTTTATATTCTGATGATATGCTTCTGTTTACATTTTCTACTGTTTGTTCCTCAACCATTCTCTCTATATAACTTAGCCAGTGTAGTGCAGTTTTCCCAAGTTTACTGCTTTTGGATTATTGCAGCAGTTATATATTTCATTGTTTTTCTTCTCACATATCCATTATCTCACCCAGCTAGCCTGTAATTATCGTCTTTCTTTCGCATTGCCTCTGTACCTACTGTACATTCTTGTTGAAAATCTGCAATTCATGGCAATGTAGTGTTTTTTATAAATTTCTATGTTTGTAATTGTAGACAACTGTTTTTGCTTGTAGTAGATAATTTATTATACCACAGCACATCCGGTTGTTTTACTCAATAAGATCATCAGATTTTTCTCAATAAGATCATCAGATTTTTCTCTTCATATTTACCAGTCGCTAATGATTCCAAAAATTAAACTCGATCACCTCATCAATTCTAGATTGTGTGTGTGTGTGGGGGGGGGGGCATAGTCTAGTCATTGCTGTGATCTAGTCAGCCAAGATTGTGATATGACGGTTACGTATGTACATTCGCTTATTCTCCTCATGTTTCATACAGGGATCACATCTAGTTCTGTTCGTGTTTCAGAACATACTGGCTTTGGGTGGCTGCATAGTGGATATGACCTCAAACTAATTTGCAGTAAATTAAAACTTGTAAAATCATTTGCAAAGGACGGAATATTTATGTCCTCTTACAGTTAAGCGTTTTTATCTTTTTTATGAAAATATTTTTTTTTTTAATAAGTATGTTTATAAGATTAAGGTACACTAATGTTGAATTATGATAATACTATACTACAGGTATTACAAAGGTGTATAGTTACTATCATACATAAATAAAGCTTTATAAAACACTGTATACTGTTATTTGAAGTATACGGTGTTTGTATTTTTATAAGAATAACCTGTCTATTTCTTTAAGGAGTATTAGTAACATAAGTTATTAAATATGCACTGTTATTTTGTATTAAGCATACCAAATATGTGTATTTTTTGAAAACCATGTATTATGCTAGTCTTACATAAAGTTAGTTCACAGGTGTATACAGATCTGTAAATTGTGATACACAATACAAGATTTTTAGTCATATACGTTGTCATTTATTTAACCTCAAAAATACAAGACTAGTGGTAGGTCTATTTACATGAATGGTTATTTTTCTGCATATATTAGAGACGCTCATCTCTGTTGTACCTTTCTAACAGTTCCTCTGCTTTTTGGCCACTAACATCAATCATTGGTTGTCTTGTCATGTAACACAAGAACCATTATAATATTCAAACTAAAATACAATAGAAATATGTAAACATACTGTGGTGACCAGCAAGGGTTTAACTGTGATAAATGAAACCACAGGCACATAACATGCAGGTTAAAAAAAATGTAATATACCAAATAGATCATTATTAGTAAAACATACATTGAACAGAATTTAGAGTCATTATACAGGGTTATTTAATCGTTTATATTTTGTGTAGCCTAGTGGCAGAATTTTCATTTAGAAGTAATTATTTTCAAGTAGACATTCAAAAGTGGTTTGAAATTGTAAAATACTGATAAAAATGTATCAGGGTGAACATGCTAAGTTGCAAGTTATTGTGTCCGTATTGGTTTAGTTAAGTTACATCTGTCCCCTTCTCCACTAATGGATTCTACTAACTCATGTACATTATTAACAGGAACGTGACACCTTCATAAAACATTCATATCTGTGGACAGCTAATACTAGTAGGTTTAGGAAGCATATTAGTTTATTCCTGATTAGTCGGAGATGACCCTACCTATAAAAGCCTAGGATCTTGTTGTTTAGCTAGAGATGGCCCAACATTTAAAGCCTACGGCCCTATGTTCATACAGGGGCCTTGACAAAAATGTAGCAACATCCTTTTTAAAAGTAAATACTAAGAATTTCCCTTACCCCAAACTGAAAGTAACATTAATCATGGACATCAGCTTAGATGTTCTACATCAGGGTGTTGTTGAATTGTAATACAATAATACAGACAGGATAGCATTTGCAGTGTGCAACAATTCACTAAACAACTGAGTTAACACCTTCCCTGTGTTTACTACAGGGTGGTTAGTTCATCACAAGTTGTTGGCTGATAGCATTGGTATAGTTCGCTCCACAACTGCTGCACAGAGGTGACAGATACAACCAACACTTGGTAGTTTTAAGGAGAAATTGCTGCCCCTACATTACTATTGACCACAATATAAACATAAAACAGACCATCTTAGTTTAATGTAGCTGCAGAAAATCATAATAACTGTTTTGTTAGTGTAACTGACCAAAATCATTTAAAAAAAAATTGTATTTAATGTTGAGTAATAAAATAAAATTAATTGTATGTGTACCTTGTAAATGCTCCACTCAATGAGCAGATTAACAGCGCAATTAAGATTCTCAATTCCAACCACTTTTTATGATCTCATTCACAAAATCTATTAAATTTGTTTATATTAATTATTGCACTAATTACATTAATACTAATTGACCACATTGCACTAATTGATCACATTAATAATTATTTATTAATTATCACATTACACCGATGTCTTCTTCAACATCGTAAAATGAAGGAAATTGTGCAATTAAATAATTGTGCAATTTGATGTGTTGAACAATATATTCATCATCACTATAGTCGCTCTCTTCCAACTATCTTTTTTTGATTAAATGTTGGATGACCGTTTTATTATTAGAAGTTTAATTAAGAAAGTTGTGTTAGTGGTTATAATCACAAACAGAATTATCACTGTTGTACACCACTATAGAAAAATTATTCTGATTAGCACTTTCAAGCTTCTCGGCTCATATTCAAGCGTAATTTTCATATTTAGTCTGTTCTTGCTAGGAGTTGAACACGAGGAAACTCGCCTTTGCTTTCACATTTGTCATATCTGTAAAAACTACGTATATACACCGTTTGTTGAGACTTGACTCCATAATGTTTTCCCACCTCCTAAGTTCAATATTAGAGGCTGTTTTCTTCTGGGTTAGCGATTGAAATAAAACACTTGTGGTTATCACAGTCGACACGTTGTTTATTTACAGATATCACAAATAAAAATATAACAGAAAATACAATTTTGATCCAGAATTGTGATATGGATTATTAATGATAATTTATACAAACAAAAAGATAACACATATAATATTGATCCACAAATGCATTATCAAACGCTCACTAACTGAACTCTCAGTCTAGACTGAATCTCTCCGTCTCTTACCATCTTATATTTAGTTGGTAACGACACCATTCAAAACATGGATCATTTGTGTATCAACATATCAGCACTTACTAGTACCATCGATGTCATTCCAGGCGTATATTCTAGAATCTTGTAGAAAAACTTGTTTTTGAATGTATAGTACCTTGATATAGAACATTGTAGTGTATTCTGCAAATAGTGTGCATCAATATAATATACAAGTTGTATATCAGTTGTGGATAATGTAAGTACACGTGATTAACATAACCTACGTACTTAACTTGTGTATTATTTATATGAAACACAGTTTTAATAATAATATTCTAATTTTAATAATGACAAATAGTCTTAAGAATAGCATCATATGGTACAGTGGAAAACAAAATACAAGACACCAATTACAAGAAATCAAATAAAAATTGTTCATATGCAATAAAATGTCAACTAATATAAAACACAATTTCATTACAATTGTCCCGCACGATTATAAAACGCAACACTTCACCACTAATAACCACTTGAACGCACAGACTAATCGCCCGAACAATAACTGAACTAAGGCCGCTCACACACCAGAACATTCCACCTACTACGCATTAGCGCTACACTTAAGATGTAATTAATTGCGGCCTTGACACTGTGTGCGTGGCTGGCGGCGTCTAGAAAAGTCTTGCGGGCGCATGTTGTAATCACATACCTACACAACATTATAGCCGGATTCCTCTTGAACATTCGAGAAACACGTAGATTGTTCTGTACTATCGTAACAGTATCATACAATATTCATAATATTTGAATGTGGGTTGGGGCAAGGTATTTTGTAAACATCAAATTGAACCATTATATAGTCTTTCTGTCCTTAGTGTACTCCTGATGTAAACAAACCCACGTGACAAATCTGAAACGCTATTGGTCAGTGGTGTTGACACTGTTCACACAGTTATGCATTACGTGCATGTGCAGAATGTCTGTATAGTCATGTGAGAGTTATCTTGCCACTTAAATTGGCGCACATCGTTTTAAGACTTCCGCCTTATCACCGTGTTCTCAGCCTGGTGAATTAATGTGAAGCCAGTTGAAAGGATATGTTGCCTGTCACAACACAACATTAACTGCTTGATATATAACAATTTATTGAGATGGCAGTAAATGAAACAACGGCGGACAAGTGGAGTCATTATTTGCAGCATATAATCAAGGAAGATGGTAAGCTATGGCAACTGGCACACATTACTGACGTCTTTGTGGAGAATGGGTAATCTTATCAGTAACGCTGATTCAAGTGATGATACAAGTTCAGACGCAGATATGGAAGTCATTGAACTACTCTCTGACAGCAACTGATAGTATTCAGTACACTGGTGATTATCACAGCTGCTATTTTCGTTTAAAATAAACTTTACTTTTTTGTTTGTTGCGATATTTAAACGGTTAATAAAAAAAAGCCATTAACTGGTGTTATAAAATATTTTACTGTTGGTCTGGCAGAGTCACACAAATTTTACTTTGGTCAGGACAGATTATTTCAATTTACATCTGTTCATACAGTATCAATATTATATGTACCCTGTCAGAGTGACACGCCTCTAATTCAAGTAGCAAATAGCGTTTCAGATGTGCCAGGCCAGTTTGTTTACATCGGGATTAAGCTAAGAACGGAAACGGTATACAGTACACACACACTGCCCTTAAATCCTAATAAAGGTTAGTTGCACAATACAACTGAATAGAAAAATGAAGTCCAGTAAAGATATATAATTAAAATTAAAATAAACGCAGTATCACTGAGTTTTATTCAATGCGTTTACAACCAAAGAAAAGCAACTAATGATTTCACAACACACGTTACAATTGTCTTCAAAGTACACACTTCTACCACTGTCGTTTCACTATTGAGTACACAAAACAGGTTTGAATATACAACAGAAACAAATATACTGATGGCTCTATACATTTGTTTAATTTTTCAGCTTATTAGATTTACTGTATACTTGCATACTTTATACCGTCTTTAGTTTTGTGTCTTGTCTTGTATTGTGTAAATGTTCATAAATCACAAGTTTATCACATAAAACCTAAACCATGGTAGGTCGAAGCACCAATATTGCTTTGACTAGTTTAATTCAAATTGGATCAGGTTCGTTTACTTAGTACAGACACTAACCTAAAATTACTTTGAAGTCTGCAACTTCAAATACATTTTTCTTAAACAGTATTTTGAATAAGAATATTAGAAATGTTTTCCTTGTGTATAACAAGATGATGGGTGGAGTAATAGACTTTAATTCAGTTGCATGTACAAATTGGTTTATAATTTCCTATTGTTTACTAATTATCTAGCTTCTGCCCATGCTGATAAGAACCAAATCTTCATCATAACATTCAAGCTTTCATGGCTACTGTCATTAAATAAAACTGTCGGGCCATTGAGCTGTGGTCTGTGTGGTGAAGTTTCTGATGTGTCATCTCCAGATGAGGAAAAAATCAACGTTTCACAGGCCAGTGCAACAACAGTAGATTCAGAATATTGCCATTGAGGATGACTCTCACAGATAGAATTAAAACATTTGAAACTTCATAACACAGACAATAGCTCTTATAATGTGACAGTTTTATGTAATAACATAATCTTCTTTTAGAACCAAAGCTATTTCGTTGTTCGACATATACTGTAGTAGTTGCCTATATTTTACTTCATTACACTCTTGTTGTCTCCCAAGTGTATTTTATTGACATCTGTTAGCATTCCAACAAGATTATCAGCCCACTTTAGCCATTTTTCTACTCTTATACTTATGATTTTACTTTGTAGATTTGTTATGTCATATCTCTTTCTACCTCCTTTAGTTATTCCTATTGCCCTTCGTAGATACCTTTCGCTTGATTTTTGGTTTGTTAGTTCGCAACTCTCTTGCTTAAGAGAACCTAAAAACTGTTCTGTAAACTACCATTTTTCTCTTTCTACTTGCTGTTTATTTCCATCTAAATGGTTTTTGTTACCTAAGGTATACAATTGTGATGCACTATTAGTCTCGTGTTTACTTCATCCTCCCATGTTACCCTGTTTGTCTTTCCAAATTCTTGAATGCATCAACTTGTTTTACTTTTCTTTGCTTCTTAATATGTTCATTCAGATTTTTCATATATAGCTTTTGTTTTATTCGTACTACTAGCAAAATAATGTGTGGCATTTATATAGTTAACTCTCTCCTCGTCTTCTCTAGTAATCAGCAAGTTGTGTCTCTGACTATAATATCTCTCTTTTTAAGTTTTCCAAGCCAGCATTAAACTATGGGGTGGCATAAAGCTGAGTGAATCTGTAAACACATGCCCACAGGTATATGCAGACATGTAACAAACTTGTCCTAGATTGGTCAACACAGAAATAATTATATTTTCAGTATATATTTGTATAAGGTATATCTTCAGAATAATCTAGTTTCAGTATGCAGATGTAGCCAATATTGTTGCACATATTCATTAAAATGGGGTGTGGCCTGGTATTTTCAATTTTCTGATACTTTTTAATGTTTATAATACAAATTTCTGTTTTTGTTTCAGGTTCAGCAAGAGCTTTTATAATTGCCAAAGTCCTGATAGCCCAAATGCATTCAGGTCATCAAAATTTAAGTACACCATACCCAGATTTTGACACAACTTTTGGAAATCACGTATACGTGAAATACAGAGACAATGAGTTTTTGCCCGAGTATGTATTGTACTACAACTGCTTGTCAGTTCGTACCAGTAAATATTATGGTCGCAGAAGGCACAATATTTTCTTTGGGTCAGATATTTATGAATTAATAAATCAAATGCAAAATTTGTAATATTATAATTTACTTATAATATGTACTTTATATTGTAATTTTATTATTTTTATATAGGTAAAAAATTGCAAATTTTAGAAATGTTTTTATTCAGTTTCTAAAGGGGGGAAATATAAAATTGTATGTTTATAATTGTTAAAATTTGTGTTGATGGGGAAAACTACCTGCAATGTACAGTGGGCTGTGGGGTTATCATTACTAGAAAATGATGTTGGCTACCAGAAAAAAGATACCGACTAGAAAAATAAATCATGCATACTTGAAACATTACTGTGTAACATTGACATGGTCTGTGTACTATATAAAGATACAGTGTCTATAGAAACATGCTCTATCCAAACATTTACAGCACAATTGAATAGATGAGACTCTCACATGAATAGCAGTTGGTTTTATCAAACAGAGTGTTGTAAATTTAATGCAGACAGCACAATAGATGCTGCCACATGGATGCATGTACTGGGGTATACTGCACACAGAAGAATTGTAATTTATTTGAGAATAGTGAACCACAATTAGAATTTGAGTGACACTTGTGATGTGTGTTTAGAAAAGACAAAGATTTAATGTTTTTTTTTTTGTGATGACCATCCAACTGTGATTCCCACTGTATCTTACAGTATGCGCAACTATACCATGGCTCGTTGTTACATGATGGCGCACTTTATTACATTCCAGGAAACTTTATTTACTCAAGAACTAGCTGGTACTTGATATCGGCTTCAGTCAGTGAAATTGAATAAATTGTGATAACAAAGCTATATAATTGCCTCCATGAAAGTAAACCAATATTTGATGATTAGTGCTTTATGAATGAAGCACAGAGGTATATAGTGTATACGCCAGGTTCATGATTCTTCATCCTTTCCTTGCTAAAGCTTTTCACCTTGTGTAGGAAGCAACCATTCTTGAAATGGTAGTAACTGAAGTCCAGACCATACTTCTGCAGTAACTGAAGTACAGATACGTTTTGGGGCAACAAAACCTAAGAACAGAACTTTAATATGGAAGGGTCTCTATACTGTAAATTTCAAGAAGGCCACATGTTTTGGTTTTGGGCACCCCAAATAAACCCTAGAATCACCGTTTAAGCCTTAAATATACCAGCAGTTCCAGGTGAACAGTATAATTATTTTTATTATAATGATACTTAAAAAAAAAACAATATGAAAAAATGTTCACGACTCTTAGCTTTAGGTAGCCAAAGAGTATGATGCCTAGTTTGCAATAACTTGTTACTAACAAAACTAATATATTATTTGACTCTTTTGTTGTTTCATCCTCTTGACAAAATTTGTTTATATAATTCATATAAAGACAAGTATTATTAGTATAAAGACAAGTTTTACAGAATATGTAAACATATAACTAGTGTAAACACAGCAAGCTGGCCTCTATATACCAGCCATGTTATTAGTATTATTAAAGAATTATACAAGTTTTGTACCTTTATTGGAATAACTGTTTGATAATATAAGTCATAAAACAAAATATTGTATTGTGATGTGTGTAGTGTTAAAATTTTTATTACTTAAAATCTATGTATTATACTAGTCTAGTTATGCAAAGTGTATATTGAAAAGTCTAAATGAAATAAAAACTTGAATCTTAGCATGTTCGTACTCATTTCTTGTGCAAGAACTGACCAGAAACTTGACACACGCTGTATAGGAGGGTTTGGGCTATGATTAATTATTTTTTATGCTAGTGTTGAGGCATTGTTTACTGTGTACGTGTGCAAGAGTTCTTCTTTTTGGTCATTAATGTCAGTTGCTGGTTACATCGCCATGGTCTATAAATCTAAAGAAATGTGCTTTTATGTATGTTTTTGTGTGTTTATATATTATGAGTTGTTCAAGTGGCTAGTTTCTGTTCGTGTGTGTTTACATGTATGATGTTCATGTTGAACCGTAGACACACTTGAACAACTCAAATATATAACGTTATAAAAACCTCATCTTAAAAAACAGGTAGAGCTTAAATTGTACGTACTTCGAAACACGTTGCAAAAAATGATCTAATAACCAATTTAAATAATAGTGCTACATCCAGCAGAACCAGAACTGACAGCATTTCAAGTAGTGTCGTCTGAAGAAGCCTGTAACAAATCTGATAGCCTAGGCTAAGATAAAATTCAGTTCAATTTTGTTTAAAAATATATTCCAGATTTGGAAAACTGCATTCTGTAGTAATTGAAGTCCAGACACGTTGTGGGCAACAAAACCCAAGAACAAAACTTTATTTATGGCAGGGTCTATACGCTGTAAATTTCAAAAAGGCCACATGTTTTGGTTTTGCAATGGGGTAGATTCCCCACCCCAAATGAGGCCTAGAGTCACCGTTCAATCCCTAAATATACCAGCAGTTCTAGATGGACAGTATAATTATTTTTATTAAAACACCTTAAATTTTGGGGTATTTTTACCCCTTGGAATCTGTGCTTATTGTAGGGTATAGTTTCACATTTTTGTCTAACAAACGTGGTGGTGGTGGTATTTTATACCAATCAAAAGTAATTTTCTAATCGTTTAAACAAGTGCGTGCATTTTGCATGTACTTTAACAACAAGAATGTCTCTGTGAAGAAGTGTGTAATTTGTTACTAAAAAATTCTGTTACTTAATTTTCTGTTGTTATTACAAGAAATTTTCAATTAGTAACAGAACGATTACCGAATATGATGAACATTGATAAATTCTGGTAAGTGAGTCACTTTCAAAATAGAATAACTTTTATAATTAAAAAATGAGGTTTGAATTAAAAAAAAAAAAAGTGTAGTTACTGGGTCAAAGGCAGCATGGTGACTGCTGTACCTGGTAGTGTTTGAGCTAATCGAGGTGTAGTCTATACGTAGTTGAAAGGGCTGAAACATTAGCGAATCAACTGTTGTAGCTAATGATACTTTATCTGTTAATTTATAAAATGATCTTGTGTTTTAAATTTTTTAAGCTTATTTAAACATAATATACATATGTTCTTAAAAATGATGAGTCTTATTTGAAATGATGAAAACTGTAAACACATGAAAGTATTAGACCAGCAGAAGTATTGTGGCCAGCAAATACAAAGGCCAGTTGTATTTATAGGATATGTCGGAAACAAGAAAATCTGATATTTTAAAATGTTTTAGTGTTTACATCCTAAAACATCGTATCAATGATGTTAATGTCAGTGATGTGAAGTATTTCAACTGAAAACTGAAAAAAATCATATACAACTACACAATTCCTGGGAAAATCGGGGATTATCTGTAAACAAGATATGTTTATAACACAACTAATGGACTATTGCAACCATAGATAATGAAACAAATTCAGAAATATTCAAGTAAGCGAGTTTCATAACTATCATCATATTTAAAAGTCGTGAATCAATAATTATATCTTTTATTTAAAAATATGTAACATTAAACAGCACATATAAACAGAAAACACCAGGAGAAATTTGTCTCTAGATTTAGAATTGTCTGATTTTTGACAACTTTTAGCACAGAAAAGTTATATTTATGTTCAGATGTACTACCTTACACAAGAGAGGAGTATTAATTAATATGCTAAAATCAGTTGTGTATTAAATGATATACTTTCAACTCTTGCTTTTGTAGCGACTCTTAGGAATTACCTCAGGGCATGAAATAACAACACAATTTTAAATAGCATAAATTATAAATTTAATAATTTATTTGCATTTGCTTATTACAAGTACACACGATTTTTATATGATTATAATATTGAAAATTCAGCTTTCTTAGCAATTGTCTCTTTGCTAGTGGATTCTTTTAGATGGATTGAATTGCCAATATGAATATGATAGATTTGACATAAAATATAATATGAATGTGAATATTCAATTATGGGTTACTTGATTGTCGAATTCCAGTCTGCGCTGAAGGTTATCTGCTCGAAGTGTACTGTCCTGGAGTTCTGATGTCCTCTGTTGCGATAGTAGTTATACTCTGATGAAAATCAACAAAAATTGAGATCTCTGTAGGTAGGAATCCTCTTTTAACAGTATTTTGATTATTTCATATTACTTAATATTTTGATATTTGTATTGTTGGGAATAGTTAACCATTTCATTCTCCTAGAAGTACAATTAAATGTCAAATGTATTATTTGTGTAATAATGGTTTTTTATTGAATTGAATGTTAAATTTTTCAGACAGTTCAAACAAGATAACATATCTACAAGATTAACTATAGGAAACGCTACATTTCGAAAAAGCGATTCAAGAAAAGGAAAACAACATTACGTCAAGAAAATTACAGAACATTCAGTTGA
Source organism: Magicicada septendecula (assembly GCA_034769895.1). Taxonomy (NCBI): domain Eukaryota; kingdom Metazoa; phylum Arthropoda; class Insecta; order Hemiptera; family Cicadidae; genus Magicicada; species Magicicada septendecula. The sequence continues at coordinate 277,396,850 of CM068370.1, read as the reverse complement.
CTGAGACGCAGAAATTAGCTAACGTATACCTTTGGCAAGCTTATTCAACCAAAAAATAAGGTAAGTTCTTGTAATAGTACAGAAAGCAATGCCGAGGTAAAATACATACACACTAATTAACATGAAATTTTGAAGTGCCCCGACTTATACTAGAAAACACCAGGAGAAATTTGTCTCTAGATTTAGAATTGTCTGATTTTTGACAACTTTAGCACATAAAAGTTATATTTATGTTCAGATGTACTACCTTACACAAGAGAGGAGTATTAATTAATATGCTAAAATCTGTTGCGTATTAAATGATATACTTTCAACTCTTGCTTTTGTAGCGACTCTTAGGAATTACCTCAGGGCATGAAATAACTTATTAACACAATTTTAAATAGCATAAATTATAAATTTAATAATTTATTTGCATTTGCTTATTACAAGTACACACAATTTTTATATGATTATAATATTGAAAATTCAGCTTTCTTAGCAATTGTCTCTTTGATAGTGGATTCTTTTAGATGGATTGAATTGCCAATATGAATATGATAGATTTGACATGAAATATAATATGAATTTGAATATTCAATTATGGGTTACTTGATTGTCGAATTCCAGTCTGTGCTGAAGGTTATCCACTCGAAGTGTACTGTCCTGGAGTTCTGATGTCCTCTGTTGCGATAGTAGATCCTTGCTGGTGGCACTCGTTGATTATAATACTTTAGATATACATAGGCATCACTTTCACTATACACAATTCACAGCTAATACATTATTTAAAGCAAGAATATATTGTATTAGGCACTATATTTAACACCTTTGCATGTATATTAAATTAAGCTAAGTGCTAGCAACACGGATCGTTCAGGCCAATACCGTCAGACGATTTTCTAATTTTCTGACTCACGCTGTGGTAATTCTCCGATTCACGTTTACTTCCGACATGAACTTTGATACTGTCTCAGCCGAATTACAGTAGCGTCTGCAAAGGCTAATCAATTTGGATTGAATATTAACTGTTCCCGTTGATTAAATTATCCATTACACTTTACGCTTATAACTTCTCCGACAATTTCTTCCAAACTTACGATTATTTAGTTTTATTAAAATAATGAATACTGGTATAACTGTTACAATATCCTCACTGAATTAACAATTATTACACGCCGATTACGGGTATTATAGTTATAATATTTCCGATTACCTAAATTACTGTTACGATTTTACTAATACGCAAATTACTTGAGTCTTTTAGTTGTAATACCTTCATTGTCTGACTACAAATTTCCAAACTATGTTTTTTCATACCCTAACTAATTCTACCCTCACTTAATATTTACAAAACACATTCCCATTGGATTAGAGTACCGCGATGTTTGATTTTATCCAACCCAACTATAGAATTTACCCGCTGAAAAAATGATGTTTCTCTTATTCGTTAACTAACAGCGCATGCAAATCTTTCGAGCTATGGTGGGAAGTGACGCTATCCTTACGCTTCTCTGTCTAACACTCTCTGTTTAAAATAATGGTATCTATTGTTGTAAGCACTCAGCTTTCACAAGCTTTCACCTATTTTTTGCTGTTTTTTAAATATAATACAATTTTATGGCTCTCTGTCCTGTACATGACTTTTTGGTACTTTTAGCCGTCTAGCTGTCGCCAAGACAAGGGTGCGTTCTTTTGAAAAAACACCACTCTGATATCTTCTAACAGTATTCTCTACAGTTATTCTTTACATATTTGTGTTGATATCTATTTAATAATAATAATTTCTTGTAAAAATTGAGTATCATTCAATTTTGACGTTATAGATGGTATGTTTTAATGATCTCTATGGTTAGACCAAATATCCAGAAATTTAAGTCAGAAGATATGCTGGTTTGCCTTATTGAAGGTTTATTCAATTTTTGTTACAAAATAAAAAATGCTATTTTAGTACGGCATTTTGTACACACAAAATAGTGCTGTTGTATATGAAATCCTAAAAACTGAAATTCCACGTATTCTGTGTTGTGCCCATTCTGATAATTGCCAGAAGCATTAAAACTGATAAATCTTTATAAATTATTATCTGTATATTATAAATGTAATATGGTACAAATTAAGGTACTGGTCTGTTAACAAAACTCCACCCAATATTATAAATGATTGTTTCAAAATATTTAGATGTGAATAAGAAGAAAATTGTGTAAATATCAAACAAATTATAAATTGTCATACTGGCATGTTCAGCTATGAAGCAGAAAATTGTGTAGGTGTTGGTATAAGTGATTATAAGTTTTGTTATGCTGTGGACCCTCATGAAATACCCTCTTAATTTCAAGAGGAGTGATCAGAAACGGCTCGTTAAAGGCCAAGCATTGGGACTGAATGTTTTGATGTCTGTAGTAGTGTGCAAATCAATAGGCATCCAAAGGTCAATGTTTCAATTCTTATGGAGGACAAGCAATGGATTTAGTGTATAGAGTATAAATATCAAAAAATGTGCACAAAGGTGACTGGGACTGGTAGTAGATATAGAGAAAGCCTTTTCACATGTCAAAAATATCGGTATGGAGAACCATACATGACTTCCATATTCTAAGATTTATATTTAAAATCATTTTCAGCCAAACAGCCAGGCTGTGTCTTACCTGCTTTTTTATTGCTGTATTAAATGAAAAATATTATATTACATTAAAATGAAAAAATTATAATTTTATTGCCTGGCAACAAAATTATTTTATTTTTAACAATTACCATTGTTTCAAAAAGTTTAAATAAATTTTCAAGTACTTTACTCTTGTTAAAACGTAAAAGGTTGCAGGTAAACTACCCCTTCCCCTTAACCGATCTTCACCAAAATCGAAAGTCATTGAGACCTCTACAATTCAGGGACGTATGCAAAAAATTATTTGATTCTGTTTGAATTTGCGGCTGTTATTGTTTGCCATAAAAAATACGCTTGATAAAAAAACGTTGCAGGTAAACTACCCCTTCCCCTTAACTGATCTTCACCAAAAACAATAGGTCTTGAGTACTCTACAAATCAGGGCTGTATGCAAAACATTATTTGATTCTGTTTGAATTTGCGGCTGTTATCGTTTGCCATAGAAAATACCCTTGTTAAAAAAACGTTGCAGGTAAACTACCCCTTTCCCTCAACCGATCTTCACCAAAAACAATAGGTCTTGAGAACTCTACAATTTAGGGCTGTATGCAAATAATCTTTTGATTCTGTTTGAATTTGCGGCTGTTATCGTTTGCCATAAGAAATACCCTTGTTAAAACATAAAACGTTACAGGTAAACTACCCCTTTCCCTTAACCGATCTTCACCAAAAACAATAGGTCTTGAGTACTCTACAAATCAGGGCTGTATGCAAAACATTATTTGATTCTGTTTGAATTTGCGGCTGTTATCGTTTGCCATAGAAAATACCCTTGTTGAAAAAACGTTGCAGGTAAACTACCCCTTTCCCTCAACCTAACTTCACCAAAAACAATAGGTCTTGAGAACTCTACAATTTAGGGCTGTATGCAAATAATCTTTTGATTCTGTTTGAATTTGCGGCTGTTATCGTTTGCCATAGGAAATACCCTTGTTAAAACATAAAACGTTACAGGTAAACTACCCCTTTCCCTTAACCGATCTTCACCAAAATCAACAGATCTTGAGAACTCTACAATTCAGGGCTGTATGCGAAACATTATTTGATTCTGTTTGAATTTGCGGCTGTTATCGTTTGCCAAACAAACAAAATTACCCTTGCTAAAAAAAAACCGTTGCAGGTAAACTACCCCTTTCCCTCAACCGATCTTCACCAAAAACAATAGGTCGCGAGTACTCTGCAAATCAGGGCTGCATGCAAAAAATTATTTGATCCTGTTTGAATTTGCGGCAGTTATCGTTTGCCATAGAAAAAAAATCTACAGACAGACAGACAGACAGACACTTTTCGGAAAACGACTTTTTTTCATGTTTTGAGTGTAGTAGAATGAGAATCTGCAATAATCTCGAACACGATTTTTTTTGCCATCACCATACTTCCATTCCTTAAGGAATATGGAAGTGAAAACAACACTGGAAAAATGCAAATAATGTAATATTGGGTAGGCTTTTGATAATAGACAAATACTCCAAATTAATCTAGACCAGTGATCCCTAGGACCTGCAAAACATTGCAAAGTTGTCACAGGGTGCAAAAAAATTTTAGAATAAAATATTTAAATTAAATGTTAAAAAAAAATGTTTGCAGTAAATTTATGCATTTTTTGTTGCAGTACATCGTATAATTTATAGGTATACATCTGTTAAGTAATGTAAACGTCAGGATGTAACAGAATCCAGTGTTATGGGTACCGTTTTATTTGAGGCAATTTTGAAAGAGTTATCAGAAGCCAAAAGTTTGACAATCCCTGTTCTTTACAGTCTTTAAGTTGGAAAGATTATTTGGTAAACAAAGCATTATGTTTAGCTTACATTTGGTGATATATATATTGTAACGAAGCGATGACGTCCGCCTTGTTTAAGCCCCGCGATGGAAGCCAGTTTGTAACGACTCGATCTTTGCATGTTTCTTAGAGCCACACGTTGCGGACGTCAATTTGTAACGAGAAGCTTTGTATGCGCTCTGTAGAAGTGTAAGTTTGTGTACCGTGTGTTCGCCTCGCACGTTGTTGTCGTTACTTTATGTTTACGCTGACGATGTCCGTAGCGATCTCTCAAATTACCAGTACCCGGATGTGGGAACCTTACCTGTTCTTTAGTATGTGTGCATAAGTCCCGGGTGGCGCCAAATTGTTTTAACTGAAAACAATTAAAATAAAAAATAGGTCGATTTAGCGTTCGTGGCTATGACGGTATGGTGAATTCAAATTTACTCCCGCCACGTGCAGTTGATTAATGTGGTTCGCAGAGTTTCCTACGTCTAGCGCTTACCGCCACTATTGCTCGTAGCTAACTACACAAATCATATAATGCACTTTCCTATGAAATAAAGAACAGTGGTTACAACTCTGTACTAGTTTATTAAATTGTGAATAATTATTCAGTAATATACAAAATTATATTTTGTTATTAAACAAATTTGCACCGGCGGTAAAAGGCAATTGTACCTCAAGGCTTGGCGAAATTGATTTTGAACGATTTAGTTAGTCAGACATGGCGTCTAATGAATGTTTATTTTTACAGTTTCGTTCAATAAATCTGGATTCTTTTGGTTTACGAAAAAATATCAATTTGATTCTACCTTACATTACTGGTACTTATATATTAAAGGAGTAATTCCAATTTGTTCCTGAAATGTTATAAAGTGTGTTTCAAAAGTTCGTAATTTTTATACAGGTTATTTTTTCTAGTTCACATAAGTTTAGTGTTTTAGTTTTTAATTAATCTTTGAAAGAAATAATATCATCGGTTTATAGTGAGAGTTCAAAGTGTTATGAGAAAAAATTAAAAAAGTAATTTAATCCATAAATTCGGGTAACTCAGCAATACTTATCAAATCAGTTGACTTGAGGTGTAATGTCATTCAGTTGAAATGGGTTGGGATCATCGATAGTCATCAATCTTCCATCATTTTGGTATTTAAGTATGCCTGGCTTCTTTTTCGTATTAGTTGGTTGAAATTTATGAACTTAGAATTTATTAATCTGGTATTTGGCCTCAGTTGGTGTCCTAGTCCTTCATCATCTTCTTACTTATTCGTTTTATCAAAATTGGATTACTTTTAATCATTTTATGTTAAAATTTGTGTCATTTACGGCTTGGCATCTCTTCGTCTGGAGTTTCAATAATGGACTAACAGTTTCTAACGGAATATTCATAAATAACGTTCAGTTGTCATGGTAACTGATTGACTCTCATTGGCTGTTCGTGACTTAAGACCATTGTTATCATATTTGAATTTTTATTCAAAGTGACTGTATATCTTCTGATTGCTATTATTCTTCTGTCTTCTTCTCTATGTATGAAATATTATCACAAATGTTTGTATTTTCTTTCAAAGATCATTTTGACATCCAGCAAAGCTGGGTTTGCTTATGTATTATGTTTTGACAGTTATGTTGATATTATCTAATTACATTTCTTTCTTATTTTATGTCCTTAATTTAACATTTATCTCTTAATATGATCCACTAGTTACCATTAACTATTTACTTGCCTTGGATTTGCTAATATCCTAGTTAATTTCTTACAATTTGTAGTTTTTGGTTTTATACAGTTAGGCATTTCATAGGCCTAGGTAGTAATTGGCTATACTTTCTTATTTTATACAAATTGCATATTATTTTACCTTTATACATGTTTTGTTTTGTGTTACAAATGATTTGTTTACCTTTTGAATTGATTTGGGTCTGTTTTATAATAATTGTATGTTTTCATTATTTTACAAAATCATGGTTTGTCTATTATTTTCTAACTGCTTTTCCAGTATTATTAGATTTATATTAATTTATCTTTTTTCTTATTTATATTGCCATTGTTTATAATTTGTCTATTATTTACTATTCTCTATAAAATATAACATAACATTTATGCTTATGGTCTGTATAACCTTTCAGCCATATTCCTATTCATAAACTTAATCAAACAATTCTTTAACAGTTATTATGCTACTCTTGTTTACATTTGTTTTATTCTTAACTTAATTTTTTTTTGTGATACGCATTATCACACCATTTACTTTATCTAACTAACTATCCCTTTGAATATAGGATGTTTATTGATTTTGCATTTCTATTCTTTACTATATTTTTCTATTCTAATCTTTACTAGCTAACTATGGTAACACTAACATTTTGACTCTTCATGGGATTCCTTCCCTGAATACTATTGTATTCCTCATCTACAATTAATCTTAATCCTAATAATAACAATATTTTTATCTACTAACACTGTTCACCATTAACATTAGTGTTTATCACTGGTTTTCAGGTGTCTATACCTATCAATAGGGTTTCTATTTATTTTGGGGGTTTACACTGGCACTTTGCACTTTTTATAGTATTTAAGTGTTACTAGTGGGTATTCCCTAACATTAAATTCTCTTTCTCACTGAATTATGTTCACTATCTATCTATCTCTTTATCTCTCACTTCACAATGGTTAGTTATACTGTTAACAAGTTTCATATCATTATAGAGTCATTTATAATATTTACTCTCTATTTATTTGGTTAGTGTACTTTAGTTTGTCATTACTTTATTGGATTGTAATACTTATCATTCACATTGATTAATTAGTCGATACTAATAATTATCATTTACATTTATTATTTATTGGTTTTGTGCTGTTATTATATTAACACATCTATATCATAATATATTTATCTCCCACTTACCTTTTGTTCAGCCCAGGGTTACGTCGCACGAACTGTGAAATGCAAGTATGATTGTAAGGTTACATGAAAAATGCACACTACGCTCATTTATATATGGAATTCAAATATTTTATTATATAATTATTTCATTTTATATTCCTCTATAAAACTCAACTTCTCTCTCTCATTTAAAACGTTACAGGTTTCTCAAAATTACGTTTAACCAAACATGAATTTCTACACGCTACTTACACTAATTATTATTCTAAAGAAAGCACCCAGTATGCTCACGCACGACATTCATACAGAACCCCCCCCTTATTATTTAATGTAGGCCTTTTTTTAAGAAATGCAATCATTTATATAATGAATTATTGGTGGTTTATTTAACATCGCCGCGTGTCACACTACGTTGTTGTCCAAAGGTTTTGTGATACATTGTTGGTTCCTTTTCTTCTGGTGCACTACACTCACTTCATTTTTTAGACTGTCACTAGTTTGATGCGATTGTTGTTTTTATAAAATTTTACAAGAACTTATATCAGATCCATGCGTCTATCAGATCCATGCGTCTCGTGGTCGTCCTGGCCGGGATCAAGGGTGTTAGGTGACTGCGCAGAGCGTTAGCAAAATGCCCCACTCCTAAAGTCGGACAAGACGGAAATTACAATGCCTGCTAGTGACAAAATGTTCGTCACTGTACTTAAAGCATGGGTTATTCGTGTGTGTTAGGCGTTGACAAAATTGCACTGCCTTTCGTCATGTCACTCAAGTGGGTGTGATTGATTTCACTTACATTTCCGCCCGCAACCTAGCACGTGGCAAACAAATTTCACAAATTTAGCCATGTTGGTCTGGCGTGGATGAGGCGTCTTAGTGTCCTGTCCGCACGCGTGCTCCAGTTGCGTGCTTGAGTGCGCCACACAACCCTTGATTTCTTGGAATGCAACTGCGTTCTACAGTTACACCTTGCAACACTATGTGACTGCGTTCTTTGTCTTACTGAAACAGTTTTCTGCGTGGGACTTGCTACCCCATTTATACATGGGAGTTACGATTGAAAATGAATTAAATTTAATAAAAATAAATACCCCATTTTGCCCCATTACAATACCCCCCAATGAGAGGTCTTTTGTCGAAACAGAAGAACTCTCATTGCTAAACCCCTAAGAGGATCGGTGAGGATATGGTGCCAACAACCCCCATTAATTCTTAACGCATCATGGGTAAACTACCCCCCTAGTTCGGCGACCATGGCTGCAACCTGCACGAGATTACTGGACTTCTCTATCCGAGATCCCAACACCATAACATCGAACAGATACTCACCATAGCCCACCTAACCTTCTACTATTCCACCGCAAAATCCAAACCCCTGGCCTTATACCATGCCAGATCCTCAACCGATATGTTCCCCCTTACCTGCATACTGGGCTACCTTTAGCATGTACTGGGTGCATACACCTACTCATTACTACGTTCTAGACAAACTCCCTAAAATATTTTAAAATCATTTTTCCAACTCAACATATAGCAAACTACTAAAATTCGAATCATTACATTTGGTTAAAATTTTCATTTAAGTTCAAAAATCAACCTGTTATATTACCATTACTTTCATCAAAACCACAAAATAAAAAAAATCTTTTACATGAATCCATCATTCTCTATCAATTTTCTTCACTACTAATAACAATCATAAAAACACAATTGAACATCTTATTAAATCATAAACTCGCTTATTGTAATATGTGTTTATACATACATATTAAACAATGTAATTCAATAAACACTCTAATAATACACATAAACAATAATATACTTGAAACTCAAACATCATCTATATGGCAGGCGGAAAAACAAAATTTTTTTTTTTTTCAAAAAAATACAGCATAATAAAATAAAACATTCAAAATTAACATGGTTATTATTATCTTACAATAAACAATAAAATTTACCTTTAAATTGACCCAAAATTTACATACTTTATAGCTTCATATCATTCTCAAATTCTATTAAAATCTGTCATTTGTTTCAATTATTTTTACATTTTGACTATGACTTTGTTTCTTTAATATTTTCATTCTCAATTAGTTTGGGTGACTCTTAGTTGTTCATAACAATTCAATTTACAACTTGGGTGTTTACATATAATCTCACCCCCCTTCTGACTCTAACAATCACTAACAGATTTTACCTAGTATGACACCCATCTATCAAAACATCTACCAACCATTCTCTACCTCTAACTTACTGCTCTAACTCATTTCGCATCATTCTACCCTTGTAACAAAATACTCTACCCCTTTGTACTCAGGATGTGTGTTCCCTTCCCAGTGCTCATTCCCTTATTTGGTTCTTGGTTCCCGGACCCTCCCTAGGTAACCCTTTCCGGCACATATCGGTTCCCCTCCCGCCACAACGCTTTTCGTTGAGGACTCCTTATCACACCACCCCCTTTACAAAATTCCCGATCAACTAATTACTCTCCTATTGTCTCACTTTCATCTACAAAATACCTCCATTTATTTATTACCTCAATATATCACTCATTACTTTACCTATATTCCCCATTTCTACTGTGTCATTATTAATTCTCAATTTTCTACATTACGTTTATTCACAATAATATTGTTCTCTCTAGCACCCCTTTAAACTTAACTTGGACTGATTTAAATGTCCTACTTAAACAATTACTATCACCCAAATTCTAACTTTTACCACATTTTACATTACAGTTACCATTGACAATTCAAAACTGTCTCAAATACATTTTACCATTTAATTCAAAATCTCTTAAACCACCTTGAAAATCTATTATTCAAACATTAATTATATTCAAACATTTAATTACATTGAAAAATCTGCAAATCACTTATAAGTGACATACTACATATACAACACCAGTAATCAGCTGATGTTCCTGGTCAGGTGAATGACCTTACTCTAAATACATTTCAACAATTATATAAGGTACATATTTTTATAATCCTACCCCTAACATACTACATACAATTAATACAAATACACAAAATTATATAGTCATTATCATATAATATTATCTGAAATCATTACAAGTAAATCTAGTGCTTAAAATGGTTTTGCTCTCATAGGGACATACATCACTACTCATTGAGTCATAGTCATAGCAACAGTTACTGAACAGCTCTATGGATTGTCAACCCCCAACTCTCTCTATAGAGTCGTGTTATAAGCTGACCGCCCGCTGTTTACAGAGGTCGTCACCCTCTCACTGAATTTTCAGCTACCCTCCTACTTCATCAATTATTTAAAATCACCCCCATATACCCCCTGGCTTGTAACTGCCAGCTCCTTTTCCACACACACTATTTTTTCCTGCTGGTGGACTGTGGCGTCCATTTGCATTCCCAAGAACTGAAGTTACATATATAAGGTATAGACGCTGCCTATACCGTTCTTGGTTCAGAGTTATATAAAATTCGGTATTACTGATGTCCGAGGACACCAGTAATCCTACTAAAATGATTCACACACCCTTAGTACGGAACTATCGACACCTTCGACGATAGCCGCTGTTCCATAGTTATGTAGTTTCCCCTGTGTTACCCCCCTGTCAATTTCAAAGTTCACCAATTTTGTATCTACTTACATAATTCCACGGCCAGGGTCTGGTAAAACCGTGACCGCCCGAAATGTGGGGAACTACCAAAAGACAAGGTTCACACTGACACCGTTACTACTATTCACGGAAGGTCAACTCTTATATGTTTGGTTATATTTAAAATTTCTACACTAACATAATACATACAATACACTCATAATTAACATTGCGATTATTCCATTAAAACAAACAATTCACATTTAAGGTTGATCAGAAATTACACACCTTACATCCTTACATTTACATATAAAATTATAATCATTATATTTTAATTTCCATTGAACTTCTATTAATTAATTATCAATTATTTATCATTTACTATACCATTCACTTTTCCAAAATTTTTCTTTGTTATCAACCTTCCTTTTACCTAACATTTCATTTAAAATTTGCTATTTCGACATTGAACATTTTACTTTATTTAAGTTACATTATAAAGTTCGTACTTACATTATATCACTCACATACTATCATAGACACACAAATATAAACACCAAACACCAATCACTCCATGTACCGTCTGAAACATTTTAACAACCATGTTATTCCACAAACTAAACACAATTTAACATTCATTTATTTATTAATTATTATCAAATTTAAATCTCATAAAATAATTTAAATTCATCATCACAATTCAATTATATAACATTGTAAATCAATCAAAAATATTTAAACATCTCAAATTACTTTAATTCCATCAATTATTCAAGAACACAACATATTTCAATTATTATCAAAACAATTACAATTCATTAGTTACTTTCATAATTATTCTTGTTATTTATTTGGTCTACCAAAATTTTATTATTATTATTATTATTCTTACATCAATTTCTACTACACACATACTGTTTGCATTACATACTTGTTACCATACAAACACAATTAATTTCACTAAAATTTATTTACAAATCTTTGTCATTATTTTCCAATTTACCACACTTCATTTCATAACTTAGCAAGGTCATAAACATAAATTAAAATGTCCATTTATTGAGTTTATAATTACCCTCCATCATCGTATAAATATCTAACATATTTAAAACATAAATCATTTTTATCGACCTTCAGTTTATCTTTATTATTATAATAACTATCTGTGTTCTCAAATGTTTCCATTATCCAGTAACAATGTTTTATAGGCTTACCCCACATTATTATGATCTCATACAACCTGTCTACATTTGGAATTCTGGTCTTGTCACCGTCAGTGTTTTTGTTTAACATTCTATCATCATATTCTTCCACTACATCCATCCCAACATCAGGTAAGTTTTTATCATTTACAACAGTATTATTAAAATATTCATCTATCTCTATTTCACAATGTAAGTCACTTTTTTCATCTCTCTCAACATCTAAAACCTGCACTAACCTTTCATAACCTCTATTAACCTCAAAAATCGCTATTTCTCTCTTTCTCTTTCTCTCATCACAACACCTCTCATAACCCCCCTGAACTATCTCATTCCACGCAAAGGGCAACACAAAACCACTAAAATACTTTCTGGCTTTACCAGATACAAATATATCACTACAACAAATTAAGGGACCCTTTAGAGACACCATGTCTCCCACATAACCATTGGAGGAACCTTTGTCCTCATAAAACACATGTGGAGTTTTTTCTCCACTTATACTAAGGGAAAATTTACCCTTTGTAACCCCTCTACCTTTATACTCTCTTCTTACTCTCTCTCTCTAAGTGGTCAACATTTGTTTCTACTCCTTTACAACCCATTACTCTCTCATTCTCACTCACTATCTCACTAACTATTTTCAATGTATCACTCTCTGATACCACATTTTCAATTACATTACCACTTTCAACATCATTGTTATCACTTGTGAACTCTTTATTGTAACTGTTGTTATTACTCACCTTGTTAATTATTCCTTCACTACTTTTCGTTATATTACTACCGCTGTTACTTACCGTTGTGTTAACTATCTGATTTAACTTACTTTTACTTTGTTCCCCTACTGACTCTACCACTTTCTCAATATCTCGTTTTAATTCGTTACACTTACTCTCATACTGATTTTTTACCTCATTAATATCAATTTTAAGCTCGTTAAACTTTCTACTCTGATCATTAAAAATATTAACTTCAAATCTATTATTTATATTCTCAGACATGGTTTTCATAAAGTTCATCATATCAGCCATTGTACATTATTTTTCTTTTATTTTAATTGCTATGGGAGTGGAATTTGCTCCTGCCTCACTAATTGTTACAGATTGATCTGTCAGGTTTGGAGTGTTCTCCATTCCTGAATCATTTACATTATCTATTTCGTAGAAAACATTCTCTTTGCCCCATTTTCGTCTGAATGACTTTCTATCTCCCCCGTTACCGTACTGACTTTACTTTCATTGTTTTCCATTTTTATCAATTTAATTACTCTTTACAAGATTTTAATCTTACACAAATTTAGTCTTACACTTATCAATCGCATTAACTTACTATTTTATATACACTATCTACATACGTATGTTACGTAATTTATACGTATTTTACCTTAACCTTGAAATCAACCTTGCATTCACTGTAGGTGCGGAATTTAATAAAATTTAATTTATAAAATTCGTCCCTGTTCGGGCGCCAATTGTGCTGTTATTATATTAACACATCTATATCATAATATATTTATCTCCCACTTACCTTATGTTCAGCCCAGGGTTACGTCGCACGAACTGTGAAATGCAAGTATGATTGTAAGGTTACATGAAAAATGCACGCTACGCTCATTTATATATGGAATTCAAATATTTTATTATATAATTATTTCATTTTATATTCCTCTATAAAACTCAACTTCTCTCTCTCATTTAAAACGTTACAGGTTTCTCAAAATTACGTTTAACCAAACATGAATTTCTACACGCTACTTACACTAATTATTATTCTAAAGAAAGCACCCAGTATGCTCACGCACGACATTCATACAGAACCCCCCCTTATTATTTAATGTAGGCCTTTTTTTAAGAAATGCAATCATTTATATAATGAATTATTGGTGGTTTATTTAACATCGCCGCGTGTCACACTACGTTGTTGCCCAAAGGTTTTGTGATACATTGTTGGTTCCTTTTCTTCTGGTGCACTACACTCATTTCATTTTTTAGACGGTCACTAGTTTGATGCGATTGTTGTTTTTATAAAATTTTACAAGAACTTATTTCGGATCCACGCGTCTCGTGGTCGTCCCGGCCAGGATCAAGGGTGTTAGGTGACTGCGCAGAGCGTTAGCAAAATGCCCCACTCCTAAAGTCGGACAAGACGGAAATTACAATGCCTGCTAGTGACAAAATGTTCGTCACTGTACTTAAAGCATGGGTTATTCATGTGTGTTAGGCGTTGACAAAATTGCACTGCCTTTCGTCATGTCACTCAAGTGGGTCTGATTTCACTTACATTTCCGCCCGCAACCTAGCACGTGGCAAACAAATTTCACAAATTTAGCCGTGTTGGTCTGGCGTGGATGAGGTGTCTTAGTGTCCTGTCTGCACGTATGCTCCAGTTGCTTGCTTGAGTGCGCCACACAACCCTTGATTTCTTGGAATGCAACTGCGTTCTACAGTTACACCTTGCAACACTATGTGACTGCGTTCTTTGTCTTACTGAAACAGTTTTCTGCATGGGACTTGCTACTGCATTTATACATGGGAGTTACGATTGAAAATGAATTAAATTTAATAAAAATAAATACCCCATTTTGCCCCATTACAGTTTCTTTTTCATTACTTTATTTGAATGTAACATTTCTCCTTTTCTGTTCTATATTATTCGTTTGTGTCTTTTCATTTCTTCTCATTTTATTTCATTTATATTTTGTTTGTTTCTTTTTCATTCACCTTCTCATTTGATTTCATTTATTTCATTTTATTGAGTCAATCACTTGGGTTGGGTCATAGTCGTTTGTCGCGTCATAGTCATTTTGTTTTCATTAGTTATTTAAACATTTAATATAGTTGATTCGTAGTTCTTTCCCTGGTATTGGGGTGGCTTGTTTGTGTTGTAACAATATGTAAGCCAACCTTATTATTTCTGCTAGAAATAAGCAGTTTATTGTATGCCATTGATTTATGTCTATAATCATATCTGTCTGCTCTCTTAGAAATTATACTCCTAGCATGAGATGAAGAATAGTTACTACCAATAAATCTTTCTATATGTTGTGCCTTTTTACATCATCCACAACAAACATTAAGATAGTGTATTAAAAAAAATCTTATGTATATCTCATAGTAATAAAAATCATACACAAAATAAATACTATTATATATCGTAAATCAAAAAGTCATATTCCTAAAAAAACCTGTGGACACTTGTGACTTTTCTTTTTTCCAAACATTTTTCTTCAAGCTTTATCTTGCACCACTTCCTTACTCTTGCTCAAACCATCTTGGTAGCCCATCTATTATTTATCTTGTGTTCTTTTTGTTCTGAGCTGTTGTCTTATGTCATATTTGACCTCTTCTTGTCTTCGCTTCAATTTTTGTTAAAAAAAAGGGCATTAATTTTCCTAATCTTAGCATTTTTTTCATTAGTCCTTTGTATGTTTTTTTATACGATGTCCATGTTTCAATGCTATATATAGATTGTTGGCCCCACAATCTTCTGTACATCCTTCTGTGATCACTCCATCTTAACATCCTTTGGAATTTTTGACCCATAGACTTGTGCATTCCTCCTGTTTTCCAAGCTTGTCTTGCATTTTCTTATCCAATTGTTTTCTCCATTATTGTTTCCAAATAGTATATTTAAATCTAATCACCTGTTCAGTTATCTGTTCATTTATTAGAGTATTATGAAACGTCGCCCTGAATTTTTTGTTAAATTTTATAATGTTTTTTATTTATTTTTTAATCAGGGGTCGTTACTTAATTCTTAAAACTAGACTTGTGGTCTAGACGGAAGAAAAATTGTGGTGAGCCCATCGTGACAGGACTTGCAATAAAACACTTGCATAACGATAACAGCGTTTTATTAGTGTTCATATTGCATATCATGATAACATTTTTTAATCCAGTGTACACAATTGAATTCTCATCGTTCATTTCATAGACATGTGCCCATCAAGTAGTATTAATCACAATTGGCAATATTATTAACAAACAACAATTATTCAACACATTTAAGTACACTGTTGCAACATAAGCCAACCTTTATATATATTAACATTTATTCAAATGACATTTTCTAAATCACAGTCTAACTAAAGTTGCTAAATAACAATTCTATCGGTACCTTATTAATTCAATTTATGCTCACACAATAATACCTCATCACTGACAAGAAACATGTAGTATGTCGGTTTATATCTGATAAATGAAATTTAAAAAATTTTAGCATTAAAAGAAAAAAAAAAAAATATATATATATATATTGTCACCGGACAAAAGGCTTGCCGCATGACAAATGGCGCCAACCGTACACTCTAGTTATTTTGGTGGCCCTAAAAAGGACCGAGTGGCGAGAACTGTGATGTTGGTCGTGCCGCGCTGAGGTGTTCGGCGGCTGCGCCCGCTGATCGTGGCGTACTGCAGTCCTCCTCTTCTTTCGGCACCGGTTGTAGAGTCGGCTGCCGGCCCAGCGAAATCCATCGCTGGCGCGGAACGGGAGTGCGAAGACGCAAGAACGGCGGCGGTTCTATTCTTCGGCTGTTCCTTCCGGCTGACTCCGCCCCGATGTCGTCCGAGAGAGGAGAGGAGATGAAGTGCGTTCGATGGCGTGGCGATGGAGAGTGCTCAAAAATTTTTTTTTTTCGCTCTGGGCTTTGCGGTTGTGCGTCGCAGAGACGAACCGCACGGGAACTGAGTTCCGAGCTACCTTCTGGAGCTCCTGCCTCGTGGCCCTGCCCAAGTAGGGCGCGTGCTCTATAGCAGGCCGATTCTCGGCTGTTGTGCTAGCCTACGCTAGCGCAGTATGCACCGAGGGCGTTTCCACGAATCTCCTGGGCGTATACGGTACCTTCCCAGCCCAGTCACTAGAGGATTGCCTGGGAACCTCGCCGCACGTGCATAAAATTTGCGTGCAAGCCGCCTGAAAGTGTCGTCTAAGGAGCGGACGCCAAGTCCTCTCCTTAGAAGGCGAGATGAGAAGCGACGGGGGACTTTGGCCGCTAGCCGAAGCCCCCTGTCGAGGACGCTCTACAACTTCTTTTTATGCATTGCGGCGAGGTAACCCCAGACCGGGCAGGCGTAGGTAATGACCGGCAGCAGATACGCGCCGACGATCATCCTACCCAATTTCCTGGTCATGGCTGAGCTGATCAGGAGTGGAAACAGTGCGCACAGGCGAGTGGATGCTCGCTTTAGAACTGTCTGTGAGTGGGTACGCCAGGTGAGCCGACGGTCGAGGTGTAAGCCGAGGTACTTGACCTCGTTGGACCAGCGCAAGTACGTTCTGCCGATACGTAGTTGCCTAACGGGGTTCTTCCGTCGCTTGGAGAATTCGACGGCTACGCTCTTGGTGGCGTTGAGTTGCACTCTCCAATTCTCAGTCCAGTCCACGAGCGTGTCGAGCTGGCGCTGCAGTCGTAGGACGGCCCTTTCCTCATGACGATCGGCCGTAAATACGGCCGTGTCGTCAGCGAAGAGGGCCATCTGGACTCCAGGCTGTCTCGGCACGTCGTTGACGTAGATCGAGAACAGAAGGGGGCCTAGAACGCTACCTTGAGGGACGCCGGCTGTGATTCGTCTCTCGGAAGAGACAGAATCGCCAACTCTCACGCAGAAGGTCCTCTCCGTCAGAAAGCTAGCAACCAGATGGAGGTAGCAGTCCGGGAGCTGGACTTCCCTAAGTTTGAATAAAAGGCCATCATGCCATACGCTGTCGAAGGCTTTCTCAACATCTAAGAAACAGCCAACGGTCCGTTCTCTCCGACACCCGGCTTCCGTGATGCTTTCCACCAGTCTCATCAGTTGATGAGTGGTCGAATGCCCCACACGAAAGCCGAACTGTTCGGGGACCAGCACGTCAAAGTTGGTTAGATGCTCTCGTACACGACGCTGTACGAGGCGCTCAAAAACCTTGGACGTAGCGGAAAGTAGGCTGATAGGCCGGAGGTTTTCCGAGCGGGTGGTATCCTTTCCCTGCTTCGGGATCACGATAACCGTCGCCTTTCTCCATTTCTTGGGAAAGTAGGCCAGTCTAAGACACGCGTTGAACAAATCAGTCAAGAATTGAACTCCAGGCTCGGGAAGAAGTCGTAGAGCGGTGTTGGTAACACCGTCCGGGCCTGGAGCCTTTCTTGGCTGAAGTTCAGCGAGCCGATCTGAGACCTCTTCCAAAGAGATGGGTTCGGGCTCCGCCGTGATCGGAAGAGACAGAAAGTCTTCCACAGCCATCTCGACTTGTTCGTCGAAGTCCCAGTCCATGGGCGGGTTGGGAGCGAACTGACGCTCGAAACACAAGCCCAAGTACTCGGCCTTCTCCTCCGGGCGACCCAGGAGTCGACCGAACGGTCCAACAATGGCGGGAAGTGGAGGTCGGCGCCTCCGTCCCGTCAATGCGGTAGGTATTCTGTACGGGTGAGATTGCGGGTCCGCATCCCCCGTTCGGGCCACGTCGAGTTCCCAACAGCTACGTCGGAACGCCTTCAGACTGCCACGCAGTCGTCCGGTGAGCCGATTGTATGCTGCCTTATCGGCCGGATCACGGGTCCTCTGCCAACGTTTCCGGAAGTAGTTCCTCTCGCGAGCGAGAAGAGAGACTTCCTCAGGGATGCGTTGGTAGTCAGGCGTGAAGCCAGCTCGCGTACGTGAAGACACGCCTATAGCCGAGATGATTGCCTCTTCGATTCCCGCAACTGCTTCGTCTAGGAGGCGAACGGAATCGAGTGGGGCCGCTGGCGGCAATCTACGGCACAAGGCCGGGCCGTAGCGATCCCAATCGATAACCTTCTGCTTGTCAGAACGTGCATAGGCGTGCTGGGTAGCGACGTGGACCAAGATAGGGTTGTGGTCGGATGTCAGCTCCGTAAGTGAGAATACCTCGACCGGACAGACAATTCCTTGGGTCACCGCGATGTCCAGAACATCGGGAGCCGCGTTAGGCAGTGACGGAAAGAACGTGGGTTGCGCTGGACCAAACACCATCGCCCGGCGCGATTCAACAAAACTGAGCAAGCGCCTCCCGTTCGGAGTAGTCAGGCGACTATTCCAAACGCGATGCTTGCAATTCAGATCGCCGGCCAAAATTACCCTTCGATGGGAATCGAAGATGACGTCCAGGTCGCTGACAAGGAGTTCAGCTTGTGGGGGCTTGTAAGCTGAGACCACGAGGACGCCGCCAAGAGCTCCGTGGACCTCAATGGCGGTGGCCTCTAGGTTGGTAAGCTGCGGCAAAGCGACACGATGATGACCTATGGAGGTCCTCACCGCGATCGCCGTGCCGCCTCCTCGTCGGCCAACTCGGTCATCCCGATAGACCACGTAATTTGGTAATCGAAACCGGTTCGCCGGGGTCAGGTGGGTTTCCCCGAGGAGAAGTACGTCGGGTTTGAACCGAGCCAGGAATTCTAGAAGGTCGGAATGCTTGGTACCGATGTTGTTAGCATTCCAGGCTACGAGCGAGAGATCTCGTCTAAGGGCTCGGTTCATAGAAGACCTATGACTTCGCAGGCTTCCACCAAGAGCATGAATCTCTCAGTTGGGTCAGCAGTTTCCAGGCGGGCTCGGATGGACCTGAAGAGAGATGCGACTTTCGGGAGGTCGTAGCTAGACAGAAAGCCGCGGATGAACTGTGCGTCATTGGAACTGACGGACTGGGTGGTTTGCCTGGAAAATTTTCTGCCGGCCCGGGTTTTATTGACTAACCGGGATCGCTGATTGGCTCGCTCCGAGCACGTTGTTTGATTGGCTCGCTGTGTCCACCGCTGGTACTGGAGAGCAGATGTTCGCATACCGCTGCCGTCACAACTCCACCGGGTCTTGAATGCTCTCCGGTAGCCAGCCTACTGCTCTTCTCCAGATGTTGTGGAGGTGTCTGTTGGGCGCCATGTTGATTGGTGTGCCGGCTGGTAGCTCGCTGGCGTGGCTGGATCTTGCATCCACAAGATGATCGTCGCCCCACGTTGGGCGCCACTTGTCACAGGACAAATGGCGCCAATCGTACACACTATAGTTTTTTAGGCCCTTAAAAGGACCGTTTGTCGGGTACGCTAAATCATTTGCGTACGCTGCCCGAGCCGCGCTGTGATGTTCGGCGGCTGCGTCCGCTGTTCCGGGCGTGCTGCGGTTCTCTTCTTTCGGCAGCGGTATGTAGAGCCCGCTGCTGTCCCAGTCGATGTCCATCACTGCTTCTCCTGCGTTCTCCATTCTTCCTTCTTCCTTTTCTTCCAGCTGGCTTGACGACGTCCAATGGAGTGCGCCAAAAATTTTTAGCGGCGCTGTTTTTATGCCCTGACAGGTCGTATGCCACGAACCTATCAGAGTGCCGCTGGTCCCTGGTTGGCTCGCCTCGAGCACGTTAGATGGTCACGTTGAGGCCAATCAAGCTGCTGCCGATCCTTGATTGGGTCGCCTCGCCTTCTCGTGTCACGTCTCGGCTGGCGCCGAGAGCAGATCTTCGCCTCGCTATGTCACAACTCCCCCGGGTCTTGAATGCTCTCCGGTGGCCAGCCCATTGTTCTTCTCCGGCGGGTTTGAGCCGTTGGCGGTGAACCTTGTATGGACGTCCGTCCTTCTCCACCGTGTAAATCTGCCCGCCGAGGGTTGCGGCAACGCTAAAGGGACCTTCCCAGGCTGGCTCCCATCCAGGGTACCTCCGTCCTTTGGCTGGTCCGGCGTGGCTCTTGACGTACACCAGCTGCCCTACGGCCAGTGTAGGGTCCTGTGTCCTCCGTTCCGGATACCGCCGCCGCTGATACTGCGTCTGGTGTGACCTGGCCGCCTCTTCTCGTTCCTCAATTGGCCGGACGTCCTGTTCTGCGTGTGGCCGACTCCAGTCGCCGGGTCGGCGTAGGTCTCTGCCCAGCAGAAGCTCGCTCGGTGTCACTCCAGTGGCGGCGTTTGCACGATTCCGCAGCGAGAACAGAATCGTCGGCAAACGCTTGTCCCTGTCGCCATGGTCCTTGCAGTCATGGAGCTGGATCCGCAGCGCCTTCTTGATCTCGCCGTTGCGCCGCTCGGTCGGGTTCGCCCTGGGATGGTAGTTGGCTGTAGTCCACGGTCGTATGTGCAGCTTGTCGCACATCTGCTTCCACTTGTGGCCCGTGAGCGGCTTTCCGTTGTCGGTGAGCAACGCCTCTGGGTATCCCCAACGAGGGAACACTTCTTCCTCCAGGTAGCGGATAATGGTGTCGGCGTCCGCCTTGCGCACGGCCTTTGCTTCCACCCATCTCGACATCATATCCGTGACCACTACGATGTACCGGTTGCCAGCTCGAGTCAGCGGATATGGTCCCATGACGTCCAGGGCGACAGTATTCCAACATCTCCTGGGTCGGTGAGGTCGCTGTTGGTCCTGTTCGGGATTTGCGCCGCGCTTGTGTAGGGCGCATATTCTGCAACTCCGGACGTATCTGCGGACATCAATGGTTAGGCCGGTCCAGACGAAGTCCTTGCCGATGGCCCGAAACGTTTCTTCGGCCCCCGGATGACCGGCTTCAGGGAAGTCGTGGAAGTGCCTGATGACCTCCATGCGGACACTCGGCGGCACGTACAATCCTGGTTCCTGGTTGCGTCTGTCCTTCCAAACCAGGCCGTTGTCCACCCGGTATCCTCTCGCTGTAGCCGCCGCAGGGTCGTTTCTCCACGCTTGGCACTCCTGGTCGCCTTCTTGCGCCTCCTGCACTGCCTGATGGATGCCGACAGCTGTGATTTCTTGTAGTCGGGGTGCAGCTGCCGCAACACTGCGAAGTGGCCTCTCTTCAGGCTGCATCCGTGGTTCTTCTTGGACGCCGGCAGTATCTTCAAGCCCAGGTTCCCTCGAGAGGAAGTCCGGCAACTCGTTCTCCTTGCCCGGGCAGTGGACGACGGTGAATTTGAAGCTCTGTATCAGTAGAGCCCAGCGAGCGTACTTCGTCTTCTGCCCCGTCGCCTGCTTCAGCCAAGTTAGCGCCTTGTTGTCGGTCCTTAGGGTGAAATGTCGATCCTCCAAGTATGGCCGGTATTTCTTGATGGCCCAGACGACTGCCAAACACTCCAGTTCGTTGGAGTGGTAGTTCTTCTCCGCCTCGTGGAGCTTGGCACTGGCGTACGAGATGATACGCCTCTCTCCGGCTTCGGTGCATTGATAAAGCACCGCTCCAAGTCCCTTTTGGCTGGCGTCGGTCTGCAGAAACATCGGCAAGTCTCGATCCGGTCGTGAGAGTTTTAACGGCTGCCGGAAAGCGGCCTTAACCTCTTCGAAGGCTCGCTGAGTTGTGTCGTCCCAATGCCACTTTCTTGTCCGCAGCAGGTCCGTTAACGGTTCCGAAATCATGGCGAAGCAGGGGATGTACTCTCGCAGCCAGTTGCAGGTTCCCAGGAAGCGTTGCAGCTCTTTCTTGTTGCTGGGGGCCGGCTGGTCTTCAATCGCTCTGAGATGTTGCTGCTGCGGGAGGTTGCCGTCCGGAGTAATCTCGTGGCCCAGAAAGGCGACTTCTTCCCGGCCGAAGTGACACTTGTTGAGCGAGCAGGTCAGCTGGTGCATCTGCAGCCTTTCCAAGACTTGATCCAGGTGTCGCAGGTGCGTTTCCCAGTCGGGGGAGTAGACAATGATGTCGTCCAGATAGACGAGGCAGCACTCCCGTAATAGTCCCGTGAGAACATCCTGCATCAGCCGTTGGAAGGTGCTGGGCGCGTTCTTCAGCCCAAAGCACATCACCCGGAACTGGTAGCGACCTCCGTCGGGCACCGAGAATGCTGTGTACTTCTTTGCTTCTTCCTCCAGCGGGATTTGCCAGTAGCCGCTCTTGAGATCTAGGGTCGAGAAGACTTGGGCCCCGCTGAGGTCCTTGATTGTTTCGTATATCAGCGGCAGTGGTGAGTCCACATCCTCGGTCTGATCGTTCAGCCTCCGGAAGTCTACGCAGAACCGGGGTGTGCTGTCCTTCTTCTTCACAATCACCACCGGAGAGCTGTATGGCGAGGTGGCCGGTTCAATGATACGCTGCCTCAGCATCTCTTCTACCTGTTCCCGGATGGTGCGTTTCTTCTCGTCGGAGTACCGGTACATTGGGAGCCGGAATGGCTGGCTACCTTCTATCAGCCGGATCTCGTGCTTGGCCGCAGATGTAGTGCGGAGCGGGCCACGGGAGAACAAACTGCGATGACGGTGTAACATTTCCAGAAGCCGTTTATGGTGTTGGCCACCTGCTGACGTTTGAAGGCTAGCTTCGTCAATGTCCTCTTCCTCGGGCTCCGCGCGGTCATTCCAGAAGACCGTCTGTCGGTTCTCGCTGCCAATGTGAAGGCAGCCCCGTCGGTAGTCCACAACTGCTTGGTTGGCCGTGAGCCAGTGGTGGCCCAATAAAACTTCTTCTTGCAGTCCGGGCACTTCTAGCAGACTGGTGGTGGTCGCGAGACTTCCAATTATAATGTCTGCGACGACGGTGGCCGTTGAGTGACATTGCTGACCGTGTAGCGCTAGCTGGACAACTCGGGGCTCCGTCTTCCTTCCTCCGGGCAGCAGACCGGCTCGTACGAAGTCGTAGTTTGCGGCGGAGTCCAAGGCTGCGGTCAGTTTTCGGCCGGCGATCTCTATTGGAATGCGCGGTATGTCCGCACCTAGTTGGTTCACGCGCCCCGGTGGGCTATTTACCGGGGCGCTTGGTCGTTTCCCTGCCGGTTCTTCACAGGGCAGTCCCGATGGAAGTGTCTTCCCGGGCAGTAGCGGCACTTGGGCGTTAGGCTGTTCAATCTTTGTTCCTCTTTCGTGCTTGAGGCCGATCGACACTGCTTCGACCCCCCTACTCGATCCAGGGAGTTTTCAGCAGAGTCATCCCGACCTCGCACACGACTATCTTGATCCAAGTCCGGCTCGATGCTCATTGCCCGTTGTAAAAGTTCCTCTAAAGTCATAGGCGGCGGGAACCTCAGCGCAGGTCGAAGGCGTGGCTGCAGCTGTTGTGTAAGCATGGCTATGCTCGTCCTCTCGTCACCTCCGGGGTACAGACGGCGAAACAGCTTGATTTTTCTCAGGATGAAGATTTCCGCCGATTCCTGCCGCTGCGTTTGTCCGTACAGCTCGGCCAGCAGCTCTGCGTCTCGTTGCATCCCGCAGAAGTGATGCCGGAAGCGGTCGCAGAACTCGGGCCAATTTATCTGCAGTCCCGTGTATCTCTCTGCCCACGTGGCAGCTTCTCCTCGGAGCTGCCGCACTGCGTAATCTGCCCACTGTTCAGGTGGGACTCTGTAGTCCCGCAGCTGTCGCTCTAGCTGTTGAAGATATCGTTCTGGATCCTCGTACTTGAGGCCATGGTATGTAGCGGTGATCACCGGTGGCAACGTGCACCTCAGAGCTGCGGCGAATTGCGCAAAGCCTTGCTCTATTTCGAACCCGGTGTCCCGCTGGGTGTAGCTGTTGGGCGCCATGTTGTTTTGTGTGCCGGCTGGTAGTTCTCTGGCGTGGCTGGATCCTGCATCCGCAAGATGATCGTCGCCCCACGTTGGGCGCCACTTGTCACCGGACAAAAGGCTTGCCGCATGACAAATGGCGCCAACCGTACACTCTAGTTATTTTGGTGGCCCTAAAAAGGACCGAGTGGCGAGAACTGTGATGTTGGTCGTGCCGCGCTGAGGTGTTCGGCGGCTGCGCCCGCTGATCGTGGCGTACTGCAGTCCTCCTCTTCTTTCGGCACCGGTTGTAGAGTCGGCTGCCGGCCCAGCGAAATCCATCGCTGGCGCGGAACGGGAGTGCGAAGACGCAAGAACGGCGGCGGTTCAATTCTTCGGCTGTTCCTTCCGGCTGACTCCGCCCCGATGTCGTCCGAGAGAGGAGAGGAGATGAAGTGCGTTCGATGGCGTGGCGATGGAGAGTGCTCAAAATTTTCTGCCGGCCCGGGTTTTATTGACTAACCGGGATCGCTGATTGGCTCGCTCCGAGCACGTTGTTTGATTGGCTCGCTGTGTCCACCGCTGGTACTGGAGAGCAGATGTTCGCATACCGCTGCCGTCACAATATATATATATAGCAATCCTCTAGTGACTGGGCTGGGAAGGTACCGTATACGCCCAGGTGATTCGTGGAAACGCCCTCGGTGTATACTGCGCTAGCGTAGGCTAGCACAACAGCCGAGAAAGGCCTGCTATAGAGCACGCGCCCTACTTGGGCAGGGCCACGAGGCAGGAGCTCCAGATGGTAGCTCGGAACTCAGTTCCCGTGCGGTTCGTCTCTGCGACGCACAACCGCAAAGCCCAGAGCGAAAAAAAAAAAAAAAATATATATATATATACTGACACTACCATAATATTCTTATAGGCAGCAGTTGCTCAGAAAAAATAGTCCCATAAAGTTCTGATACTTCGAAACTTATTCTTACCCAAGTTTTATAATAGATCTTGATAATGTACTGTTTCTCATAAGAAGATTTAGAAAAGCTAGCCCATAATAATTTACCATTACTTTATGCATAACGTTGTTACTGACATTTTACATTCACCAGAAACTGTATAATAAAAACTGACCAACTAACAGTTTAAAATTTTTCTTTGCCAATTACACACAGCAAAAGATAATTAGTGTTTTATATAATACAATGCTATAACAGAACCTTAATAATTGAATATCTACATTTACTGTTTATGAAGGTATCTTTCGTTTTATACGTTAAATCCAATGAAATGCTCTGTGCGTGCGTGCGTGTGTGTGGTTTAATATAAGGAATACTCCCACCTGTACTTTGAAGATTACATGTTATCCGGACTTAGAGATGATGATGACTATGTTGAGGCAACTGGTGAGTTCTGAGGTCCGAATTAATTTTCTGGGCAGTTGTTCAGGCTGGTGTAGTTGGGATTCCTCCGGGTCTGACGGTGTTGGGGAGGTTATTGCGATGCTCTGCCAATGAAAACTGATGGCCTGTCTCCATCCTCTCAATCCTTTTTCCTCCTGACTATGGGGGAACCCTGGAAAATATTTTATTTGTAGATAGCCGTCAAGAAAATACCTTAGCATAATTCTTTCTCGCCCCTGTAAACCCAGATTACAGACACGCTGTCCCAATTCTGTACTGACAACTAAGTATTAATAGTAATCCTCACTATTTCAAATTATTAAATTTCACATTTCAAATTACATTTACCTTTAAATATCTGTTACATCAAATTATTACTTTACATGTGAATATAATTTCCAAAGACGTCTTATTTTTTAATTTTCAAGCAAGCAAAGGCAAGTCGGCCACGTGTTCTCAACTACCCCAGATGTAACATTTGAGTCGCACACACACCACACATATATACATATAAATGTAATACCCACACAAGCCCTTAATAAATTAACATTAACACAATACTTTTGGCTCACCTGAAGCACTTAAAAAAAATTACGAACTCATTTCGTAAAGATGGACCATAATGTACCACGCCGCCAGACCAAGCGTCCCGTCAGAGAGCAAAAATTAAAATGAGAATTAGTGGCGGTTCCTGCCTGCCGACTTGAGTATCGAAAAACTCGTACGAAACAGCTGACATGTGGCCGCGGACTAGATTACATCACTCCAAGCTATCGCGATATAACGGTCAAGGCCGAGCTATATTGTCGTGCTCTTGCCTAGCCAGTGCGTAACCTTTGTTACAGATATTCGATCGGCAATGTCGGCGCGAAATATGGCCAGGAAAATTTACTATCTAAATTTGCAACGGCACAATTATACTATTATCAAATAGGGAGTGCGGCTGGGTGAGGGTCAAGCTCACTCACAAACACACAGCCCACACACACAGAAGCGCAGGGGATTAGGACCAGCCGGATTCTCGCCCCATTAGTCACCTAGCGGACTTCAGTTGAGCAAACTTTGATTTATTTTATTTGACATTTTATCTTAAAGTGTTTAATATATATCAATTCTACACACCATTACAAGAAAAAAGATACCAAACAATCTATAATTTACTGAAATTGCCAATGTCGGGTAGAAAGCAACTCAAAATTCATGTACTGTAATTGTAATATACTTTAATTTATAATTCAATCTATAATTTACTTAAATTGCCAATGTCGGGTAAAAATCAACTCAAAATTTATAATTCATATTTAAAAAATTTAAAAAAATAATATACACAACAATGTAAGTTTAGTAAAATATTGAATATTTGTGTTTACAAGTTTTTACATTTAATATAACCCGTAATAAATTGTGTAAAAATTTAGAAAATACGGTGATATTTATGTTTATAGTGATAGTGTAGAGTAGAGATAAGACAGTATAAAAGTGAAAGGTTTGCAGCCTAAAAATCATTTTATAGCAAGATATTCATAAAAATATTCCTACAAGGTACAGGACAAAAAACTTACACCCAAGTCATCTTCATCACTGTCACTGTGTTCGTCACTGTCCTGATCGGTTTCGCCTGGAACCAAGTTTATAAGAAACTGGTGTACACAATGTTGGTCGAGTTCTTCCACTTTCCAGTCTTCATCCAGTACCTTTTCAACGAGGTCCACATATTTCTTCCACTGATCTGCTGTCATTGTCCTTGTAGCCTCGAAGAACAAGTCCTGATCGTCTTTGATTTTGTACGAAGTATTCCGTTCACTTACAAATCCTTTGAGGTAAGACCATACCATCTCAATAGGATTATAGTGGCAATGATGGGGTGGCAGGTGTATCACTTTAAATCCCATTTCAGCAGCCTTTTCGTCAATGACGTAGGTGGGCACTGGAGGCTTATGAAGGCGAACAAGCTGGTACAGTTCAGGTCTTTTTAGGTCATTTGAGAAGGGAAGTCCTCACTTTTGTAACCACTCTATCATGACAGCTTTAGTCGAAGAAGAAGTTGGTGCCTTCTCTTTTATCCTGGAGTGATATGGCGCGTTGTCCATCACTATTGTAGCACCACGAGGAAGAACTGGAATTAAGGTGCTGAAGAACCACATTTCAAACACTGCACTGTTCATGTCCTCGTGGTAATCTCCCGTCTTCTTTGATTGAAATACCAATGGAGGCGCTTTAATCCAACCACTGGAACTTCCTGCGTGGCAAATAATGAGGCATTTACCTTTGCCTAACGGGGATGCCAGGGTGCATTTTACAGAGTCATCTGTCCAACCCTTTTCTTTACTTTCATTCTGTTTGATCCAAGTTTCATCCAGAAAATATGTTTTAGGCAAATCCACATCGCGCATTTTACGAAGAAAAATACACCTTAACAAAGCGACTGATGGTTTCTCAATCAAGATCTTCCTTTTTTGAAATTTCTTGTATCTAAATCCTAGGTCATTTATTACTATTCTTATTGAGCCATAACTTCCACTAAATAAACCGGCTTCTTTTAAAGAATGACTACATAGTCAGTACCTCTTTTCTCTCATAATACCCCATAATGTGCCACCAAACTGCTCCCTTACCAAACTTGTCCAGACACGTAACTTTTCTTTCACTTGTGGTGCTTTTTCTTGGCGTGTGCAGAACTACGTTGGGATGAATTGGTACTTGATCTAGTCTGTTTTCTTCCACACCTTCCATGGCTTCTTCCATGACGTTGTCTTGACTGTCAGCAGTAGTCTTCGTCACTTCACGAACTTGTGCTTTTATATTTTGAACAGTTCCAAAAGAAATGCCGCAGGGGTCAGCAGTTCGTTGTAATACTTTTTTTACATCAAGTAAAGGCCCTTTGTTCTTTTTCTCACTTTCAAAATAATTAATAACACACTATCATTGTCCTAGCTTGCGAGTGTATTACTTGGCGCTTCTTCACTGAAGAAGTCATGATGACTTGGCCTACTTGGCCTACAAACACTAAACAAACTGGCAAACTATCCAAACGCGAATGAACAGGAAACGCTGTTATCTTATAAATACTTTACCACATTTAAATTGTATTAATAAATATCGCTTACCTTGAGTAGCCCAGGGTTCTTCACACGAACCTGTGAATTATAGGCGTGATTTTGGGTTTGCGTTATTAATGTACTCAACTCTCATTGTACTTGTTAAATAACTCAGCTTTTATTAAACATGTTATTTGATAGTCTATCTTTCTTTCAAAAAGAATGACACAATTATTCTGTATCCATTAGGATTTAAGCCAGACAAATATTAATGCTGAGATACATACTCAATTTAATTAAGACAAAAACAAAATTCAGTTTTACTTAACCTATTTAAAATAAACGGTTCATTAGATTATATTAAATAAAGGCGACCCAGCAATTGCACACGCTCACATTCATTCCTTTTCTTCCTGTTCTTAATTTAGAGCTCTTGGAATTTAAAATTTTTATATTTATTTGATATTGAGTGGATATTATACTGTTACGTCTTGACGGCATTCCTGCTGACCGCGTGCTGCACTCCACATTTTCTCACTAATTGTTCAAAAGATGTTACACTGTTTTAAATTTTGGAAAGTTCTGTTGATTACCTTTACTCACTGCATCAAAAATGTTATACTTTTCACTGTTTTACTTGAGTTTTATGAAAATTTCGGCTCGCGAGCCTTTGTGCTGAACCGGCGGTTCGATCACTGTAGTCAGACAGCCGCTCAACACCAGCGTCCCAAAATGGCCAAAACGCTTTCATCCTGACCAGCTTGTTCTGTGATTCGCTAAAAAGAATCACGTGACACGATAATTGGTTAGAATTCGTCTTCCTTCCGTTATTAACTTCGGGTTGGAGATTACATACCTTCCCATGTCCTTTTGTGTCCTCTGAGCACACGTCACAAAAGGCAGCACACACACGCGCTCGGACACACATTCCAACGTTTAATTGTTCTCATACCTCGCTCGGCCTGACACCGAGCTAACCACAGGGTGTTAAACAAATCAAGCTTTTGTGATAATAAATGTTGCCCAGCCAAGTTGGCCCTAGATTATTACAATTATTATAAAAAACAGAAAACTAAACCCTCAGCTTTATTTGCACCGTTACAATACCCCCCCAATGAGAGGTTTTCTGCCGAAACAGAAAAACTCATTGCTAAACCCTAAGAGGATCAGCGAGGATGTGGTGCCGACAACCCCCCTTTAATTCTTAACACACCATGTGTAAACTACCCCCCTAGCTCGGCGACTATGGCTGCCTCTGAACGACATTACTGGACTTCTCTGGGCGAGATCCCAACACCGTAAAGTCAGACAGGTACACACCACAGTACCACCTTACCTTGTAACATTCCAAATAAAATCCCATAACTGGCCTTGTACAATACCAGATCCTCTACCGATATGTATCCCCTTACATCCATACTGGGTTGCCTTTAGCAAAATACTGGGTGCGTACACATATTCATTATCAACCTACACACTATCTCCACATATTAATTATTAAAGTAAAATTCACAAGCATTTTATATTTGCTTCTACACAAAATTCATTCTCCTTTTTCAAACTTAGAAAAAATTTTTTTTTCTTGACATTATTATTTCAAATCAAATCAACTTATTTAAATTTTGCTCAAATAGTGAAATCAATCAAAGTCTATTATCAAAATCCACATCCAAGTTAATTTACATCATCTCTTTCCATTAATTAATTTCATCGCAAATTTTAAATCTTTCCAAAAAGTCCCAAAATCTTTTAAATGAATTTACTTTATCATTCTTATTAACTAAATGCTAACAGTTATAATAAACAAATAAAAATAAACAACTTCTATCATAAATTCAAATGTAACTACACTTGATTACAAAAGACAACATAAGATAAACATCATGAATCAGCTGACACCTTCTCTACCTATAGTGAACATTAAAAATTAAAATAAACTTCTTTACTGCAAAGAACAAAAATTTTTCTTTTTTTTTTTAAATTTAATTTCCAAAAAAGCTATTTTGCCAATTAATAAAAATAATTATTCAATCATTTAATTAAATTGATTAACAAAGGAATCTATAAATCAATTATAAGAAACATACTACATCACTAACACCATTCATCAGCTGATCCTTATGGTCAGGTGAATGACCTTACCCTAGACACACTACACAAAATTATACAATGTAAAATACATAACACATGTTTATAATTCCTACACTCTAACAGAGTACAACATAATAAAACATAATAAACACCTCTCCTAGAATTAATCTTTTCAACCGGTAAAGTCATTTATAAAATTATCATATAGAGCAAAACATATTTAAATCAACTACCTCTGAACAAATTATCTACTTGAAAACGTTAATCATCTTCCATTGTCATAATATTTCTTAACTCAAAATACAACCATTTAGTTATCTCATCAGCTCGTTAACATACTTCAGTTTAAGACATTAATGCGTTACTCCCCTGAGTAACCTCCTTCCACACACACTATGGCCCCCCCCTGGACTGTAGCGCTCAGTTGCTTCCACAAGGACTGAAATTAGGGAGGAATTTTGGCATCTCCTGTCCTTGCTTCGGCCTTACATTTTAAAATTCAGATATAATACCTGATTACAGTGCCGGATTTACGTATGTGGGGGCCCCGGGGCGGCATGCATGTGGGGGACTCCAGAAACTCATATAAATTATGTCACAGCGTGTCTGAGGAAAGGTAGAAATTAAGAAACTGTTTGATTTTACACAAATGTGATATTAACAAAGTAAAAGGAAGTAGGCTACATAGACTTAATAAAAACGCTAATTAGGCTATATACAAACTTTCCTTGCTTTCTTTGCAGCAAACATGTCAATAATGTCTTTGAAGGCCATTTCATGAAGTATATCATTCTCCATGCTGAGTAAGGAAAGGTATGTTAGACGATCTTGGTTCATGGTTGTACGGAGCCGATTTTTTATCAACTTCATTTTTGGAGTTTGACACCATAAGTACTAAATACATTCTTAAAAGTATTTCAACGTTGGGAAATGTTGCTCTAAAATTGTGTTCATTAAGGATTTCATATAAGAACATTTCCTTTGAAAGACGGTCTTTGTAGTTTTCTTTCATGTCCACCACTAGTGCTGCAAACTGTACTAGTTCATTCCCCAGGGACGGTTCGAGATCATTCCTGTATTCAGTGACAAGATTGGTAGCTGTAGATAATATCTCGGATGGATTTAAAACATCAAGCTGGCTCAGGAATCCAAACCGTTTATGACAGTATCATAAGCAGATAGTCTGTCAGACAAAGATGATGAAAGTTTATCAATTACGGATATGAAACTTTCTATCCGAAACCGCTCCCTCTGTGATAGCTGGGTTTCTGGTGCTTTGCCATATTCTAGAGGATTAAGCCTAACATTTTTCATTCCCTGGCGTGTACATTCTTGAGCATAACATTCATGTTTCGTAATGGTATCCAAGTCACTTTTATATAATAGTAAGTGATTACCTGTATGCGGTCCGCCGTGTGACTTCTCAAACTTGGTTAATGTTACGCGTTTCAAGGCGTATGCCTCATCATCAGACGTTTAAAAAACCAAAAACACATATCACACAAAACGTTTGTCAAGAAATAAAATTGCAGAAACAAGCATATTATGTGCACGTGATGTAAGGTGCGCACCCGTTCAGATATTGTCTGCTACTGATTGGAACTCGTTGAGCAGTCTCAAAGCAGTATCATACAGGCGGTTAGATACAAAGTTCAATTGTTCATTCAGAACACAGTCACGACTGCTATCATTATTATATGCATTATAAATTTCCAGCTCCTCCAAGGCATTCATAAATCGGCCCTTGTTGCATATATGCAAAGGCATTAGATTAGACTTAAAATCTGTATAATTGTGATTGTGTTGGGTCAGATGACGAGTGTAATTAGATTTTATATCATTGTAATTATGTGTCTTTTTTGGTAAGTGTTCACGGAAGCGTTTGTAAAAACCTCTTCCAGTCTGACCTATATAGAAGCTGTTACAATCATTGCAAACCAGTTTATAAATGCCTGTTTTTTCTTCAATAGGTAAGGGCAGTTTAGGTCTAAGTATATTAATTAGTTTATTATTGGTTCTAAAAGACATAGTATAACCAATATTGTTCATCAGTGAAGATAAAATTTTTGGCATGATGTATGTGTATTTCGCAGATATAAATTTTTTCGGTGTTTTATTAAGTGGACGGGGCTTAAGTTGAATGTTATTATGCTTCTTTAACAATTTATCAATGATGTGACTACTGTAACCATTGGAAACTGCAATAAATCTTATTGTATTTAGCTCAGCCTGGAAATCATTATTGTCAAGGGGGACTGTCAGCAATCTATGGATTAAACTATTATATGCTGCCATTTTTTGAGAATATGGGTGGTGAGAATCTGCATGTATTGTATGGCTAGTGGCAGTAGGCTTCCTATAAATATTGAATTTCAATGTGTCCATTCGTCTAGTGAGGGTCAGGTCTAGAAAGTTAATTGTGTTATCATGCTCGGTCTCTAAAGTAAATTGAATATTATTGTTGATTTCATTTAAAAGATTTTTGAAGGAGTCAACTTGTCTCAAAGTTCCGTCAAAAATAATGAACGTGTCGTCTACGTAACGTGAATAAAATTTTGGGTCTTGAACTATTTTGTTTGTGGCATTGAACATTTCTAATAAGTCATTCCAGAATATGGCATATATTGTGATTTCAAGACTACACATCTTTCGTAAAAGTCCACTCGCTTCATTTTTTACTATGTCCGTTTGTTCTTCATTATTTGCTATCTCCTCTAGTCCTTCCTTTATATTACCATACCCATTGATGATGGCTTTCACTGCATCCGGTCGACATGACCAACGAGTTTCGCTCAAACTCTTTGGTACTAGTATATTTCCCTCTGACTGTGACAACTTTTCTCTTAATATTTTATAGGACCCAATACATGCTGTGAAAAATACATATACATGTTGCACAAAATCAAAGAAATTCACAGCTGCAGGGCACGCATTGGCTGCTGCCTTTCCTACTAAGTTAAGGCAATGGCCACAACATGGGAGCAATACTGCTAAATGGTTTTTCTCTGTAATAAAAGATTGCATCCCATTATATTTTCCACACATGTTCGGAGCATTGTCATATGACTGCCCGCGGCAGTCTTGAATATCTATGTTACTTTTACCTAGAACGTCCAGTAAAGCATTGGCAATAGAAAATCCAGTACGGCCACAGTTTGGCAAAAAAGTGAGGAACCTTTCTTTTGGTGATGAACCTTCCGAGTAGTATTTAGATTTCTTTATTCTGGCAATTATCTCATTTTGTACAGACTCCCCCATTAGGTTTACAATTTCTTCATATACTGAGGATGAGAGATAATTGGTATGCCCACTTCCTTTGTTTGCGTGTTCTTTTATGTGAGTTGCAAGAAATAGATCATATTGAGCTATCAGTTTCATAATACCAAGAAAGTTGCCGTTCCTCGGTGATCCGACTAGTTCATTGTCACCTCTAAATGCTAGCCCACGTTCCGCAATGAACTTTATGGTACTGACAACCCTCATCAGCACTTTTCGCCAATAACCACGTACTTCCTCTTCTTGCTACAGTAATTCATGGTCAATGCGCCCTCTGTCCCTTCCCCACTTCGCCAAGATTGTTACTGATTCTAGATGAGATTTAGATGTCTCATGCTCAGCTAACCTTTGGTATGCGTGTTTCCAGTCACAAAATCCGTCAGCTGCCAGGAGTACTTTTTGTAAAGCTACTAACTTACACACATAACAATAGACTTTACCAGTAGTTGGCGAAAAACAGAGCCAAAACCGATTAATAGTTTCATTGTTTTGATTTTTTCGCATGAAGAAATTTTTAGAACACTTTCTAACGAAGCAATGATCGCCTTTCGTTTGGTCTTGATGTAATGATCTCTCATGAAATAATTGTTCACTACAGTTCTGGAGGTCACAGGATCCCTTAACGGCCCAGAAATCGACCATGTCCTGCGTAGCATACTTTGGCCAGAGTCCTACATCATTGTCAAAACCAGAAGTCAATTTTGATGTCTCGTTTTCCTTGGAATTTTCATTTTCAATGCCAAATGTTTTGCTATTTGTTGCAATACTCCTGTCTGTCACCACCACAGATTCTGAACTATCGCTCCCTTCGCCTTCAACAACTCTGTCTTTAGCATTTAAATATCCACATTCATTTTCAGATAGGGGTGCTGTTTCTTTTGAAGTTGTTGGAACACCATTGTCAGGTTGCTTTAAACTCTTGAAATAATGACTCAGTTTAGAGGTCTTGGCCTTTTCCTTTCACGTTCTGCAGCTAATTTTCGTTTCTGAGCTCCACTTTCGTATCTTCGATGTGTTTTATGTCTATCAGTATCACACATTGCTTTTCTGCAGACAAAAACAACATGGTAGAAAATAAACTTTTAATTAAGAAAAGCACAACTAAACCTACACAGTTAAAAGTAAAGGGGGAAAATAATAATATTTTGTATAGATATTAAGATATAGATCACTATATTTGTATATTAGGTTGATATAATCCTCTACTGACACTTGTACACTTATTTACTATGTTTACATGCAGGCTTCAAATCGATTTGAGTACACCTTTCGTATTTCGTATTGGGCTCAGTCCGGATCGAGTCTCAAGGTCAATACGGTAAAATCTGGGATCGTATCGTATTCAGTTCGAATCAAGTTGTATGTAAACGCAGATCGTATTGAAATCGTTATGAAAACGCTCATGCGCATGCTAGATCGTCATTTGACTCGCACATGTTTACGTAGACTTGTTATTGTTAATAAGTGCTTCAATGTTTGTAGTTAATTTAATTCGTTATTCTTATTTGATTTTGCTATGTCGACTATCAGCACAACTCTTTAGATGCCAGAAGAAATTGAGAATCAAACTCAAAGATTTGGTTACTTATTTAGGTTATGTTTATGTAGGTTTAGCTGTTGCCGTCGAGAGCAATAGTTATAGGTTATAGTCAACCGTATCGAAAGCAGTCTGAATACGGATTGAATTCTACATGTGAACGGGGATAGTATTCAGTATTCAGTACGGAAAGGGTACTTAAACCAAATAAGTAAATATATAATCATAAAAAACTGTAGAGTTAAGCCTACTTCTACAATAAAAATATTTTATTTACCTCATTAAAACACAAACCGGCACTGTGCAACACTCGCGAACAGCGAATCTCTGCTGTCGACTGCTGGTGTGATATCAGCGCCAACTAAAGAGAAAAGGTAGAAACGCTGATGTAGGGGCAGCTGGTTTGAAGGGCACTGAAATTTCAAGTGTCAGCAGAATTTTTAATTTAAATTACACACCCATCAATTTGTTTTTACCTAACTATTTCATGCAGGAAGAACATTATTGTAGGCACAAGACAAGAAAGCATCTACAATAGAAAATTAGATTTAATGTTTTCTTTCTTATGGGGGGTTTGTAGGGCCCATGTCTATGTGGGGGCATCGGGGCGATCGCCCCCCCTTAAATCCGGCACTGCCTGATTATATAGTCACAACCTTAAGACGGGTCTATCACCTTTTTATTTGTTCCCACACGAACAAAGTGATAGCCGCTGTTCCATAGTTCCGGGGATTTCCCCTTGAGTCACCCCCCCCGTTAATTTCAAATTCACACCAATTTTCAAGGCAACCAACCATGGTCAGTTTTACAATTTCTGTCCACAGCTGATTGTCGTCCAAAACCACGATTAGTGCTGATGAAACAGTAATCGCCCGAAAAGGCGGGGAAATCTCTTCATTAGCATGTTTTTACTTCATCATTTCTATACACTGTACGATAGTAATTGACATATAATATAATATTATATAAGGTTGTACAGTGTATTTTGCGCCCTATTTAGGCCTCCGATGATGGTAACATACTTTGATGTTACTCATCAACACTCACCGCTATCTACAGTGACACATGCCGCCACTGCAATAGCCTAACTTATAGCTAAACTTATGTCCTTCTGCATTTACTAACACCACATTCCACAATTTATTTTCTCATCTGTTGACAACTAACAACCCCCCAAAATCACCCATTAATCTTGCACGATAACATAATATAACATAATAAACTTTAACCTTGAACATTAACATGGCTACATTAAACTAAACAATTCACCTTTAAATAATTTGTATAGAAAATTATAAACATTACAACTTGAACATTCTCTTAACTCTTTTTATATCAACCTTTAATTAGTTATCATTTACTACAATTAGATTCCCCAAAAATTCAAATTTATTATCAACATTCATTTTACATCATATTTCATTTATTATTACATTTACACTACGAATTTCTGTTTAACATTTTCATCCCTAATTAGTTTAGGTGATTTTCCGTCATTCACAATGATTTGATTTATTGAATGGCCATTAAATATAACCTTACCCCCTTCTTCCTTCTATCAACCACTAACGGATTTACATAGGGTGACACCAATCTCTCAAAATATTTAACTTCACTAAATTCTCTAATTCCACTTAAATCATTTTCCTCTTATTACTAAATACCTGTTACCTTCTTTGTACCTAGGATGTGTGTTCCCTTCCCGTATACTCATTCCCTTATTAGTTCCTGGCCCTTTCCAGGTAACTCCGCCAAACCCCATTTAAAACTATTCACCTCCCGCCACAATGCCTGCCGTTGAAGACTCCTTACGCCTCCACCCTCACTACAAAATTTCACCATCATCTATGTATTCTCCAATTACATCACTCTCACTTTCTCTACATACATGCACTCTCGCTACTGTGTCCCTACTAATACCCTGTTTCTGTATTACTTTTGTTCCCAAAATTCTTATTTCGTCTAACACCCATTTAAAATTAATTCTGACTGATTTATTGAAATAATTATCACCCAAACTCTTATCTATCTTTTACAACACTTTACATTAAGTTAAACCATTGAAAATTACATTAGAAAACTCATAACCACCTCAAATTAATTTAATCATTTAATTTAAAACCTTTTAAACACATTTAAAATTTATTATTCAAACATTAAACATTTTACCTTATTTAAATTGCATTATAAATTTAAATTTCATACTTACATTACATCACTCAATTGAATAAACATACGATTACTGTCATTAATTCCAAATATAAACAATTCATCAACACAAATATCCCATATGTACCTTCTGAAACATTATAATCATATGACTCCACAACTAAACACATTTTACAGTTATTCATTTATAATTTATTTTAAAGTTCAAATCTCATAAAAATATTTAACTTCATTAGCAAAATTCAATTATACAACATTAATTAATCTCAAATCCTTTAATTCAATCAGTTATTTAAAACACAATTTATTTTAGTTACCTTGTTCCAAAACAATTACAGTTCATTTAATACAACCTCTTGTTATTTATTTAGTCTAATAAAATATTATTATTATTAAATCAATTTCTACTACATACACATTGCTTACATAAAATACATTTGACAACACAAACACAATTAATCTCCCTATAAATTTATTTACAATTTTTTCGTCATTAATTTTCTGTTTACCACACCTCATTTCATAAGTTAGCCAGGTCATCACCATAAACTAAAATATTTAAATGTTCATTTACTGTTTCTTTTTTAACCCCCATCATCGTATATTAGTCTTATGTTTTATAACAATTATCATCTTTAATTACACTCCTAACATTATGATTTCTATAATAACCCTTGTATATAAATTTATCTCCTCTACCACAAGAATAATGCACCAGATTATTCTCCCCTATTAACTCATAAAACCCGTTTACTCTGGTATTTTTGGTCCAGTCTCTGTCAGTATTTTTGGTTAACATAGGGTACGTTCTATCATCATATTCCTCCACTATATTCATCACATCATAAGGTAAGTGTCTATCATCTACAATGGTATCATCAAAATCATCAATCTTTATTTCACAAGGTAAGTCGACAATATCGTCTATTTTCTTTAATTCTAATCTCCCTATCAACTCTTTATAACTTCTACTCAACTTAAATACTTTTATCATTCTCTCTCTCTCAAAATATCTCTCATCATCATAACACCTGTCACAACCCCACTGAGCTACTTCATACCATACAAAGGGCACAACAAAATCCTTATTACACCTCCTGGCTTTACCAGGTAAACCACAAAAAACTAGAGGACCATTTTGAGACACCATGTCTCCCACACAACCTCTGGAGGAAACTCTGTCCTCATAAAACACTTGTGAAACCTCTGTTTCACCATATACTCGAGGAAAATTTGCCCTTTGCCCACCTAACCTCTCTTCACACTCTCTCACAACCTCATCAGCATTCACTAACAACTCTACCCCACCACAAACTTCATTATCACTCTCAATATTAAACACCTTATTCTTTAACACTCCATTTTTAATTATATCATTGTTGTTCTCACTTTTTACCTCCATATTAAACTCACTACCATAATTACCACTTACCTTGTTATCAATTATTTCTTCACTATTTTTCGCCATATTACTACCACTGTCACCTACCTTCTTATTCATTATCTGATTTAATTTACTGTCCAACCTTTTATTCATTTCGTTAATCTTCTCTATGCAATTGTTACTTATCGATTCTAATATCTGCTCTCTCACACCATCACAACGTGTATTAATTTCATTCACTTGCTTACTAAAATTAAAATTTTGTTGTTTAATTTCGTTTCTGATCTCATTCAACTTTTCACTAAAATTATTCTTACTCTTATCATTCTGTTCATCAAATTTATTATTTATTTTCTCAAATTTATTATTTTGTTCATCAAATCTAGCGTCAAATTTATTATTTTGTTCATTTAATTTGTCATTAATTTAGTGTTTACTTCATCAAGTTTGGCCTTTAAGTTACTACTTATTTCATTAAGCCTACTTTCACTTTTACATCTTGAGCTTTCATAAAATTGAACAAATCGTCTAACGACACTTTACTGACTGTAGGTGTCGACTTAGCGTTTACGCCGCTCATAATCATTGATTCGTTCTCGCTTAAGTTGCTCTCAGTGAAGCTGACATTCTCGTCATTATTTTTATTAGTATCCATTTTTTATATTACTTATTATATTTTCCTCTACATAAAAAAATCAATCTTAAATATATTCAATATTATTCGATATAGTATAATATAAGTATCACTTAACTATAACTTAACATCATTTATACGTAATTAGTACACATTACCACTTAACCTCCAAATCACGCTTATACTCACGAGTAATTGTGGTTTATATAAATTATTTTATAAAGAGTCCAAGTTTGGAAGCGCCATTTGTGATCTTATTAATACTCTACCACATTTAAATTGTATTAATAAATATCTAGGATTAATATTAGGCCTCAAAGCAGAACAACGGGCGACAGTGCGACATTGTCGCAGAAAGGAAACGAGGCCTGCAGAAAGATCGTCCACCGCGTTAACGAAAAACGCGTAATAAAGCAGTAAAATTTCTAAAAAAAATAAATTGTTGCATAAAAACAGATACGAATAAACGAATCAATTCAATAACAAAATCTATATTTGTGACTCAATAATATACCGATAAATTTCAGATGAGAGGCCGAGCGGTAAAGGTTACATGTAATCTATTGAAGTAAGAGCGCCGGCTGCAGCCGGCAGACTGTCACGCGGCCGCTCTCCGGCATAGTAATTCACAACCCGGATAGTTGTGTATTTCTGGACTGATTTTTTAAATCAACCTAAAATCAATATCCTATAATATCAATATATTTAAATGTAATTTACAAATTTATTGAAATAAATCCTGATAGACCTTATATTTCCGAAAACCTAAATCTAAAAATATCTCAATTTTTGTGAAAATTTTAAGGATTATTATTTTAATACTTATATAGAATGGAGAGAGTTGTTGGATCAAACAATTTTAACTACGTTACTACTGAAATGCTTGCAGAAAGTATTTGGTTTTCTTAAAATCCGTTGCAGAAAGATGAAAAACATTCTGCTTTTAGGATATTAGGCAATTACCTGTATAAACTTCCGTCTTGTGACTTATTTGGTTTTTTCTTAAAACGACGCGTTTCGAGAATAAATTCTCATCATCAGGTTCCAATACTATAAAAACATCAAATTCACCCAAAAGGGGTCGTCAACTAGTTAAAGTACACAAACACAAAAACACCACACATAATTTAACACCGACACAGTCACGGCACAGACTGTGTCGGTGTTAAATTATGTGTGGTGTTTTTGTGTTTGTGTATTTTAACTAGTTGACGACCCCTTTTGGGTGAATTTGATGTTTTTATAGTATTGGAACCTGATGATGAGAATTTATTCTCGAAACGCGTCGTTTTAAGAAAAAACCAAATAAGTCACAAGACGGAAGTTAATACAGGTAATTGCCTAATATTAATCCTAAATATTTAGTAATGTGACTTGGAGACAATTAAAACAAAATGAAAAAATGAATAATAAATATCGCTTACCTTGAGTAGCCCAGGGTTCTTCACACGAACCTGTGAATTATAAGCGTGATTTTGGGTTTGCGTTATTAATGCACTCAACTCTCATTGTACTTGTTAAATAACTCAGCTTTTATTAAACATGTTATTTGATAGTCTATCTTTCTTTCGAAAAGAATGACACAATTATTCTGTATCCATTAGGATTTAAGCCTCACAAATATTAATGTTGAGATACATACTCAATTTAATTAAGACAAAAACAAAATTCAGTTTTACTTAACCTATTTAAAATAAACGGTTCATTAGATTATATTAAATAAAGGCGACCCAGCTATTGCACACGCTCACATTCATTCATTTTCTTACCCCATAATTTAGAGCTCTTGGAATTTAAAATTTTTATATTTATTTGATATTGAGTGGATATTATACTGTTACGTCTTGACGGCGTTCCTGCTGACCACGTGCTGCACTCCGCATTTTTCTCACTAATTGTTCAAAAGATGTTACACTGTTTTAAATTTTGGAAAGTTCTGTTGATTACCTTTACTCACTGCATCAAAAATGTTATACTTTTCACTGTTTTACTCGAGTTTTATGAAATTTTCGGCTCACGAGCCTTTGTGTTGAACCGCGCGGTTCGATCACTGTAGTCAGACAGCCGCTCAACACCAGCGTCCCAAAATGGCCAAAACGCTTTCATCCTGACCAGCTTGTTCTGTGATTCGCTAAAAAGAATCACGTGACACGATAATTGGTTAGAATTCGTCTTCCTTCCGTTATTGACTTCGGGTTGGAGATTACATACCTTCCCATGTCCTTTTGTGTCCTCTGAGCACACGTCACAAAAGGCAGCACATGCGCGCGCTCGCACACACATTCCAACGTTTAATTGTTCTCGTACCTCGCTTGGCCTGACACCGAGCTAACCACAGGGTGTTAAACAAATCAAGCTTTTGTGATAATAAATGTTGCCCAGCCAAGTTGGCCCCAGATTATTACAATTATTATAAAAAACAGAAAAATAAACCCTCAGCTTTATTTGCCTCGTTACAACACTACTGGCTAGTCCGGAGTCTAAAATGTTACTGAATAACTCATAGTTTGTACAAAATGGATAAGGTCACACCTGTCTTTATGATTCACACCTATGAATCATCTTACAGTCAATAATTTTGTACCAAACATAGCTGATATTTTGGGCTCCATTTCAGTAAATTATAGATTGTTTGGTATCATTTTTCTTGTATGGGTGTGTGGAATTGATATATATTAAACATTTTAAGATAAAATGTCAAATAAAATAAATCAAAGTTTCGATCAACTGAAGTCCACTAGGTGACTAATGGGGCGAGAATCCGGCCGGTCCTAATCGCCTGCGCTTGTGTGTGTGCGGGCTGCATGTTTGTGAGTGGGCCTGACCCTCGCCCAGCCGCACTCCCTAGTTGATAATACTATATGTGTGCTATTGCCATTTGCTATTAATATTATTTTTTTATTATTATTCTGGTTGTACAATGTTTACACATTTTCTGGTACCAAAGATTACAGAAGTGATTGAATTCTCATCTTTGATTACCTTTATTGAATACATCTGGCTGCAATCTATTCAGTTTTTTAACATTTTCCTTGTTTTCCAATGAATGGGGAGTTGCCCCATTGCATTAACCCCCAACCTGGAGGACCAGGCATTTTTTAATCAAGGTTTACGTCCTGTAGCCTTTGATAAACTTATCCAACTACAAGGCGGCAGCTGCTAGTTTTGGTCTGCCCCGGGTATTTTATTTCCCTGGTACCCACCATATCTGGTGAGCATTCCTCTGTCCGCTACCTGGGGAAGTGCCCGATGGGAGACTAGCAACTCCACACGGGTGCTATTAATATTTTTCCCTTAAACTTTTTTGTGTTTATTCTATTAAAGTTTTATTCATAACATTCTGATGAAATTGCAAAATCCTCATGTTTCTGCCAATATAATTTTGTCACCTGTAAAAATTAATTCTGTTATTGGATTTCCTTTATACACTAAATTAACTTTCTTTATCTTTTAACCATAGATTGCCTGTTATTTATGTTAATTCAGGCTTTCTTCTGTAAATTGCTGTTATGTCAATTTTTCTACTATATGTCCTCCATTTGTATTTGGTCAAAAGCCATTTCCAAACCAACAGTTATATGAATCTGTCTGTATAGAAATAGTAGATTTAGAAATCTAAATTCAAGTTTGAGTGTCTTCGATAGTCTCCTCCAATTTTGTTCATCATATTTTTTCATTATTCTTACTGAAGTATTTTGCACAATTTTTGTCAGTGTTTAGCTCCTTGTAAATTACTTCAGTGTCTCTTATCGCCCTGTGCATGAAAAGGTGTTAAAACCCCTTTATTCCAATCTTTTGGTTTTGATTCAATACCGACTTTGTTTCAATGGCTTCATTTATTGTTTCTCAAATTCTCCAGTTTACCATATACAGTATGTATTATCCTTCCACGTACTACTTTAGATCTCCATTATTCTTCCATATCTCTCACTTGTCTTCTTTCATCAGCTTCATTCCATTATCCTATTAGAAACCCCTATTTCCTCCAACTCCCCCTAACCATTCTCTGTCAGTTCACTAAAATATTGCTTCTATCTTTCCATTATGTCATCTTCTATATTAATCCTTATATATTACATGAACCATACTATACTCTTATTTTCAGCTGTTTCACATACCTTAGAAGAGTATCAGATTCTCTTTACAATTATCTTCCATTGTCTCCCAAAAAGTAAACTGCCAATTCATTTTTTGATTCAATGACTACTCTGTTCCCATTTCACTTCTTTCTTTTTTTCCTTACTTGTCATAATATTACCACCTTTTTTGTGTCCAAGTATCTTCTCATAATTTTGTTCTTACAATTTTTTTGGATTTTCTCTTTACAACCGT
Organism: Magicicada septendecula; assembly: GCA_034769895.1. Lineage (NCBI taxonomy): Eukaryota > Metazoa > Arthropoda > Insecta > Hemiptera > Cicadidae > Magicicada > Magicicada septendecula. The sequence goes on along the minus strand of CM068370.1, from coordinate 277,352,557 downwards.
GTTGATAATTTGCAGGTACACAGTTCTCTTCTGGCTTATTGAAAGTTTAGTCATAATATTGGGATAATGTGGCCACTTCATTCTTAACCACTATACACTTGTAAGCAGTTTTATTTTAAGTAGGTTATACTGTGTATACTTAACCAAATTCTGGACAGGTAATCATTTTACAGGAGTTGGACTTGTTTAGCAATACGGAATGTACTAAAGGAACAAAAATAAAATACTCCAACAATACAAATTAAGATAATGCAACTGAGAACTCCACAATGTATTTTCTCCAGTAGCAATTTCTATTTTTGTTTTTGGATTAATACAAATTTAGTTCTCAGTTTCTTCTTAAGTTTAAGCCATTTTACAGCATAATTTGGCTTGTTTGGAAAATCATCTCCTGAGCCATTGCTATTTTGAAACGTACTCCTCAAGAACTTCGAAGAACTCCTTAAGAGTTTTAAAAGCTAATTGTAATATTTATTGTAAGCTTATTATTATTTATTAGTAATAATAATAATAATAATAATAATAAAATAATACTAGCATCTTTTGTAGATGGGAAATGCTGAGAGCAATTTACTTGTTGACTGCCTGGAAGAGCTGGTAAGATACCTTTCACCAACTGAACATCAGACAATTCAAAATGCTTATGGTGGACGTACAAATAGACTTGACAGAAATACACAAATTGGACATCAGAGGATTCAAAATTGTTATGATGGACGTGTAAATAGACTTGATGGACATACACAAAGTGGATATAAGACTGGAAACAATTATGATCAGTTGTTAGGAGGTACACAGAATAGAGATACACAGAATAGAAGTACACAAAATCAAGTTCACAGGGTTATAAGAGGTTATGATGAGTACTTAGAAGATATATATGACTTGCATAAACAAATAGAACTTCGCAATATTGTACATGATTATACGGTAAGTGTAATTTTAACATTTATTTAGCAGCAAGTCACAATATTAAAAACCAAGATATGCAAAAAACTAAATGGTTCTGAAAAATGTTGAAATTCCAATGTGTCTCTATGGAAAAAACATGTTTTAATGCTTTTGTGATATTCATGACATGTGCTTTAGTGCTTCTATTCTTCTTCATAGCATACAGTCCATGTAAAAAGTGTGGATACTCAACTGCCACAAATGCCATTAATTGTTTCCATAACTTTGGGTACAAACTTAATGTTATTGGGTTGTTAGAGAGCTTCATGTATGCTCATTTGCTCATTTACAATGTTTTTGTAACTGTAGTGTAGACTGTAACCGAGTGTTGAATTAAATTGATTATTTTCCATAATACGTATTATACAACAATTATTACAATTATTTACAACAAAATGTAACAAAATTTTTATGTAAAATAATTACAATTGTAACGGTATTACTCTTTTTACCATTTTTACAAAATAACACCATAATAATACTACTAAAACTCACTGCTGCCAGCATTTTACTTACCGTCATAATCCAGTTACACTTGCCTTATTAAACTGCCCAGGTCGCCACGATATTTTATGGTTTAATATCGAAACCTTTACACTCTTGCCCTTACAAAAATTAAAATAATCCCGCTATCTGACCACCTTTAAACTTAGAAAATTCCACAGAACGTTAGACAAGGTTTTCAGCACAGAATAGGAAATGGTTATGACGTAATAACTTACTCTAACACATGTTTTATATTAAAACAAATCTTATTTTATTCACAATGCAATATTCCCTTCTTTGTCGTTTGCTCTTTCTTAACAATTAGAAACAAACTTATTTAACCAAAATTCTTTTAACAACTGCTTTTAGCTAGAAACCAGTACTTTGATTAATTATTGCTCCCCTTTTCCCTCACATACACTCTCTCACTCTTTACAATTACTACTTCTACTTTTTACCCCCATTTTACTAAGCGCTTTACTGTTTTAAAATTCAAAAACATGCTGGCCAATGCATTCACTGTACTTAACTTTTCTTGCTATTCCGCTTGTTCTGCCATCTTCCCGTGCACTTTCGCTTCAACCACACTTACCCTGTTCTAATTACTTTAATTTAAGATGTTAACTAACAATCTTATGTCACTTTATTTATGAACTTACGAATATGCTTTGTTTGTTTTGTACACTTACGGCTAGTGCCGCCATGTTGTTATATAGCCAACTTAAATTTTTTACTCACCGTATCCAGGATTCGGATTGGATGAGTTGAAAACAAGATGGTTGCTTGGAATAATTAATAATTCATTTTCTAATGCTCAAATCAATCTTACTTTATTAAAATCCAATCAAATCTATCCCTTTTCAATCAAAATAAAAAACTATATACATTTCCTTCAACCCCATCATTACATACAAAATCGTCCTTCTCCCTTTCTTACATCTTGTTTCAGTAATATTCAAAAAAATAAAATATAAGTTTAAAATAGATCATTTGTTTAATGTGAATATAATTTGTTTCAGTAGTATTCCAAGTAAAATATAAAATATAAATATAAAATAATTCGCTACAACTTAACTAATATAACGGAAACCAGCGCTTGCATTCACCCACTCACACATATACCCCATGATTTTAAGAGCTTTCCTGGTTAGTGATACGAGTGATCCGTACCGTGAGGACCAAAAAATTTAGAGAATCCGGTCGGCGTGGACCAAAAAATGTTTAGCAAAAGAATGTAGCTTGTAAATGCGTGCATTGATGAATCACCAGGTAGCAGAAATGATGAAAATTGTGGACTGTATTAAATTCATTTTAATTGATGTTCAAATTTACATTACATGTAGTTATCAGTTATTTAAATAAAGGTTGGCTAATGAGCATTTTGTTACGTTATAACAAAAAGAAATGGTGTAAATGTTTGTGTTGTAATCTGTCGGGCGTTACCTCCGCGCACTTTTGTTACTTACTCTGTTGACTGGATCCTCTGCATCGATGTAGTCCTGTAACACAACTTAATACTATGCTTTTTGTGGGCGCCACTTGGAAACGTTTGTTCCAAGAAAAAAAAAAAAAAAAAAATATGTGATTGATAAAAATTTTTAAATCTACGAAAAAATTTAAACAAGTCAGTTTAGCTTGGAAAAATCAGTTAAGTTTAATGGTTCTTTAAAAACAAACATCTCGTCTGAAGGACTAACATTCATAGAAAAAAATTATATAAAATTGCAGAGAAAAAAATTTTACAAGTTATTATTGACAATTTTTTTTATATATCCAATCAAGTATCGGCTAGTATAATTCAGATTTTGACTCAGTTGAAAAGCATGAGTTTAATATGTGAAAAATCTTTACTCTCAGGACGTGACTCCTTTGAACTACCAAGACATATCAATTAGATGCCTTACAAGAAAAAACTAAGTGATTTGAAGGTGTATGTGTGGCGTGTAAAGTACAACTGTGTGATAAATGTAACCAGGTAACAAATGACTTTAATTTTGGTAACTCACGTTCCAATGGTCGTTTATTCTCGCACTGGACACTTCCTTCGGGTAGTTTCTCAATCTCGCCTCTTCGGGTGTACACTGAATCTATTTAAAGTCAAATTTTGCGATCATTACTTTTTCCGCACTTTTGTAAAAACGTTTGGCAGTAGAATCTCGTTCAAACGCCGCCGCTACGAATCATCTGTTTAGCGTTGATTCAGAAATCGGCCACCGCAGCGCTGATTCCCATGCAGTGTTGAGGAAGGCTTTGTGTATTGTATGTTTACGTTCGGGGGAATTATTTGTCAAGTTAGTCAGTCTATGCGAACACAGCAGAATTCGTTCTCTATTTAAAATTGTTGGTCCCTCCTGGGCCGTGGACGTTCTGGCTGCGTGATTTCTATTAAAATTTGCCGTATCGCTGCTCTATTTCAGCGATACTTTTTGGCGTAGATTCTCGTTGAGGTTAAGTCAGTCGGTTATGTCTATGTACGGGAAAAGCCTTCCTGCCGTGTCTTGTCGATTTCTCGCCTCTTCGGTTTCACCTTAGCTGCGTTGATCAGTGTTGTGTGAGATGCATCAGTTCTGGAGTTCAAGTTTCAAGTGTTTTTGGGTCGAATTTGGTCTCGCTTTTATACTAATTCAGGATGACTGTTTTCATCGACTTCCGGTATATTTGTGTAAAAATTCTTTCTAGATTGTTCGAGAATAAACGAAATGGAATGTCATAGAACAATTTTCACTTCCGTAGAAGCTTTTAGAACGAATTTCTTATTCTTCATACAAAGGATATTTCAAAAATTACACTGGTATTTATCAAACAGTTTTACATTAGTACTCACAATTTGTATGCCATTAATACATTTAGACTCCCTGTTTTTAACTGAATCTAGCGATACTAAATATGACTGGTTTCTAATTAACTTAAGTCTAATAAACAATACAATATACAACCCTCACCTTGAGTTGTTGTCATTGAAAACTCAATTTTTATAACAAAAATTGTTGTGGAGTTACAAAGTTCCTTCCACAAGCTGAACATCTAATACTACTACTTTCCTACAACAAAATAAACAAATTTTAACATAAATAAAACACAAATAAATACAATTTTATATGGCCTCTGCTCATGGCCTAGATTCTTGTCAGTTTTCTAATACATTGATTAGTCTTTTTCTTTAATATATGTATTATTTCACTACTGTACACACAGAGTTTATTATTTTGTCTATCTTTTGTGATACCTGGTTACTCTGTACATATATTATATTTATCACAAGATGACATAGCATCATTGATTGGTCTTGAGATGTCATTTTTTATGGTGTGACAAATCTCACTCTAATTAGTTAAATTCTTTTAGAATTGACTTTACTTTCAACTGAGTTTGTTTCTTATTAAGGTATACTGATGTATTGTACCTTTCTATCTTATTTTTGTTAGTATTATGTAAGTATTTAGCCAGATATGATTATTTTTGTACTGGATAATTGGTTCCAGCCATACATGGTATAAGTAAATATTTTGCTAACTTGACTATTACAATGTTAAAGTTGGTCAGGTATATTAGCATAGTTGCTTTATATCATATTACAGCTTTCTAACGCAATTTGGTTGCATTTTGGCAACATTAAATTCATAAATTATACAATATTAGATGCCTATTACATGTTTTTAGTTAACACTGTTTTTGGCTATTTTGACTGCTTTTTATTCATTTGACAGCTTCCTTTATTTAAGATAAATTGTTCACTATTGTCTGCTTGACAATTAAATATAGTTTTTATTTAAATCTGATAATAATTAATTTTTTCATGAAATCTTGGTGTATGGTCTCAAATCCAACACATTAATATTTTTTTGTCATAACAAATATATCATTTTTATTCTAACTTAAACTCTTTCTAATAATGTATTTAAATCATTTAATACATTTATTTTATTTACATCACATAATATAATAATGGATCATGTCCATTTATTCACAAAAAATAGTTTTTAATACTATATTCATAGTTATAAAACTTAATAATTATTGACTTTATTTTGGTCGATTCTGACATTATTTCTCTCTCTTATAGTGTCTTATGGTTTTTTCACTCTTATTCACTTTAATAATATATATGGGGTTTTGTCTTAGTCATAGTTTGGTCGTTTTTTCAAGTTGATAGAAATAATTATTATACAAAATTACACAATTTTTTGGGACTACTTGGGTTCGATACTGTTCACCTCACTTTCCTCTTATGCTAACTTACTATATAAATGATTTCTTTTATGGAACGTTCTGTGACGTTACATATGCCTTTCCGTTAAAGTTGATAATTTTGGAAAAACATATCTTTGGTTTTGATGAAATTATCATCTCTATATTAACCCTTTATTAGCTTCTTTATATCTCATTCTTTTATCTTATAATTATATTCCTGTACTACTCCTTTAATATATTAATCCAACTCAATATTCCTAGTTCGTTCTTTGTCGTATCACCTATTCCTTTCCTTTTTACCTTGATGTTTTATAATTAATCTTTGATATAATTCCCTATCAATTCCCTAACTTACATAGAGGGTTGGGAGTCAGAGTGGCTCGCTATGGCATACATTCTCTGTCCCTTCCTGTCTATAACTACTGAAATCAGAGGCAACACATCCCTGTTCAGAAAATAATAATTGCACCTTTGCAACAAATAATAATAATAATAAAAAAATACAATATTCAAAGATCATAGGCTCCTACACATAAATTCCCTTTCTTAAACTCTTCTGATTAATTCACAATTATATTAATATATCGTTCTCCGCAGGTTAAAATTATCGTTTAAAATCATTCAATGTTAATAGCTATATTCATATTCATCATTACCTCCTTATGTAACACACTGTTTTCCCCTTTTTTTTTCATTTATCATTTCCATTTAAATATCAAATATATATGACAGTATTTCTCCTTCTTTTCTCCTTTACTAAGTGTCCATCTTGTAATATTTATTTATAATAATCTCTCTCCTTCTCTAAGTACGGGTAAGCTGGTAAATATACGTTGACTTGGCTATTGGAAATAAATCTATATTTTATATATATATCTTTATGCCTTTGGTGTAAGGTGTCGTCCTCGTAATATTTATATTTATTTAATAATCTCTACCTCCTTTCTAATTATGGCTAAGTTAAAAAAATTCACGTTAACATGTTTAGTCAAGGTACCTTCTCTATGATGCTGTATTTGACTTTGGTTTTTGGTCATGGTACTTGGTCACTGATTGAGTATTCGACTTGCGATTTTTTTAATCATGGTACTTTTTTAATGAAGTCTGGTTATACGTACCTTTTACCTTGTTCCTAATTGTGTCAGTTACCTCGTAGGTATTGCTTTCATGTTTGATAATATTTGGGTTTATATTTGTCAGTTTGGGTTAATTATTTTGATTATTTCAACCCCTTTTGGTTGTGTGTCCCTTATATTATGTCATTATTTATCATTCCCATTCCTTTTTAATTCCTTTTCTTTTCAATATTCGACCTTCGATGTTTATCACCTCTACTCCTTCAAATGCCTGGTCTATGACATTTATTCTGGATGATTAATCCATGGCATTACCATCTCATCACATGTTTGGGCCATAATTTTTCTTCTTTTTGGAATGTATCTTTTTTCTAGGCACGCTTACCTTAAAAGTATTTTGGCCTATGATTTTCTTTGTAATACACTCTTTCTTTTTGTCCCTTTTCATTAAATTCTGTTTATATTCTTTCATGTAACTTCTTTCTCTGCGGTCAGTGACCGGGGGGTTAAGTATATTAATTAAACCGCCTTGAGTCATTTCTCCTATTTCCTTTGTATACTCCCTGTTTGTTTTTCTCGGTCTGTCCAATCTATTAGCTATGTTTTGTTTCGTTTCTGTTTTTGTCTCTATGGTTTCAGGACCGGTATTATTTTCTGGAAGATGACGAAATAGAAACTGTAATCCTTCTACCTGTTCCTCCATTACCTCGACCTCCCTGTCATTGTCAGTTTTACTCTCCTCGATCTTTTCGTCTACTGTTTTGTAATTTGCATTATTATTTTTCGTAACGGACTCTACCCATTTTTGAGTTTCCTCCCTCAAGGATGCTCTCCACTTTTCACCTTCCTCCCGAATTTTCTGTATTTGTTTTTCATTCTCCTCTCTCTCTTTCCGTCTATTCTCTCTCAGGGATTCTCTCCATCTTTCGCTCTCCTCTCTCTCTTTCTGTCTCCTTTTTTCATTCTCTTCTCTCTCTTTCTGTCTCCTTCTTTCATTCTCTTCTCTCTCTTTCTGTCTCCTTCTTTCATTTTCCTCTCTAAATTTCCGGTTATTTTCTTCCATTCTTTGGAGCATTCCCTCATTATTTTTTTTATTCTCCTCCTTATCCTCCTGTCTGTTTTTATTCATTTCTTGGAGCATCGCCATCATCATTCTTATATTTGTGTCAACGCTCCCTGTTATTTTTATTAGTTCGGGTTTTTTCGTTTGTTCTCCCATTTGTATGGGTCTTTCTCCTTTTCCTTTTGTTTGCGACATCTTGATCTGTTGGTAGTTGCCGGGCTTGTTCCGTCTTTTTCAAGCCTCACTAGTTGGGCTGCCAATTTATAACAAAAAGAAAGGGTGTGAATGTTTGTGTTGTAATCTGTCGGGCGTTACCTCCGCGCACTTTTGTTACTTACTCTGTTGACTGGATCCTCTGCATCGATGTAGTCCTGTAACACAACTTAATACTATGCTTTTTGTGGGCGCCACTTGGAAACGTTTGTTCCAAGAAAAAAAAAAATAAAATATGTGATTGATACAAATTTTTTAATCTACGAAAAAATTTAAACAAGTCAGTTTAGCTTGGAAAAATCAGTTAAGTTTAATGGTTCTTTAAAAACAAACAAATCGTCTGAAGGACTAACATTCATAGAAAAAAATTATAAAATTGCAGAGAAAAAAATTTTACAAGTTATTATTATTGACAATTTTTTTTATATATCCAATCAAGTATCGGCTAGTATAATTCAGATTTTGACTCAGTTGAAAAGCATGAGTTTAATATGTGAAAAATCTTTACTCTCAGGACGTGACTCCTTTGAACTACCAAGACATATCAATTAGATGCCTTACAAGAAAAAACTAAGTGATTTGAAGGTGTATGTGTGGCGTGTAAAGTACAACTGTGTGATAAATGTAACCAGGTAACAAATGACTTTAATTTTGGTAACTCACGTTCCAATGGTCGTTTATTCTCGCACTGGAGGACACTTCCTTCGGGTAGTTTCTCAATCTCGCCTCTTCGGGTGTACACTGAATCTATTTAAAGTCAAATTTTGCGATCATTACTTTTTCCGCACTTTTGTAAAAACGTTTGGCAGTAGAATCTCGTTCAAACGCCGCCGCTACGAATCATCTGTTTAGCGTTGATTCAGAAATCGGCCACCGCAGCGCTGATTCCCATGCAGTGTTGAGGAAGGCTTTGTGTATTGTATGTTTACGTTCGGGGGAATTATTTGTCAAGTTAGTCAGTCTATGCGAACACAGCAGAATTCGTTCTCTATTTAAAATTGTTGGTCCCTCCTGGGCCGTGGACGTTCTGGCTGCGTGATTTCTATTAAAATTTGCCGTATCGCTGCTCTATTTCAGCGATACTTTTTGGCGTAGATTCTCGTTGAGGTTAAGTCAGTCGGTTATGTCTATGTACGGGAAAAGCCTTCCTGCCGTGTCTTGTCAATTTCTCGCCTCTTCGGTTTCGCCTTAGCTGCGTTGATCAGTGTTGTGTGAGATGCATCAGTTCTGGAGTTCAAGTTTCAAGTGTTTTTGGGTCGAATTTGGTCTCGCTTTTATACTAATTCAGGATGACTGTTTTCATCGACTTCCGGTATATTTGTGTAAAAATTCTTTCTAGATTGTTCGAGAATAAACGAAATGGAATGTCATAGAACAATTTTCACTTCCGTAGAAGCTTTTAGAACGAATTTCTTATTCTTCATACAAAGGATATTTCAAAAATTACACTGGTATTTATCAAACAGTTTTACATTAGTACTCACAATTTGTATGCCATTAATACATTTAGATTCCCTGTTTTTAACTGAATCTAGCGATACTAAATATGATTGGTTTCTAATTAACTTAAGTCTAATAAACAATACAATATACAACCCTCACCTTGAGTTGTTGTCATTGAAAACTCAATTTTTATAACAAAAATTGTTGTGGAGTTACAAAGTTCCTTCCACAAGCTGAACATCTAATACTACTACTTTCCTACAACAAAATAAACAAATTTTAACATAAATAAAACACAAATAAATACAATTTTATATGGCCTCTGCTCATGGCCTAGATTCTTGTCAGTTTTCTAATACAATGATTAGTCTTTTTCTTTAATATATGTATTATTTCACTACTGTACACACAGAGTTTATTATTTTGTCTATCTTTTGTGATACCTGGTTACTCTGTACATATATTATATTTATCACAAGATGACATAGCATCATTGATTGGTCTTGAGATGTCATTTTTTATGGTGTGACAAATCTCACTCTAATTAGTTAAATTCTTTTAGAATTGACTTTACTTTCAACTGAGTTTGTTTCTTATTAAGGTATACTGATGTATTGTACCTTTCTATCTTATTTTTGTTAGTATTATGTAAGTATTTAGCCAGATATGATTATTTTTGTACTGGATAATTGGTTCCAGCCATACATGGTATAAGTAAATATTTTGCTAACTTGACTATTACAATGTTAAAGTTGGTCAGGTATATTAGCATAGTTGCTTTATATCATATTACAGCTTTCTAACGCAGTTTGTTTGCATTTTGGCAACATTAAATTCATAAATTATACAATATTAGATGCCTATTACATGTTTTTAGTTAACACTGTTTTTGGTTATTTTGACTGCTTTTTATTCATTTGACAGCTTCCTTTATTTAAGATAAATTGTTCACTATTGTCTGCTTGACAATTAAATATAGTTTTTATTTAAATCTGATAATAATTAATTTTTTCATGAAATCTTGGTGTGTATGGTCTCAAATCCAACACATTAATATTTTTTTGTCATAACAAATATATCATTTTTATTCTAACTTAAACTCTTTCTAATAATGTATTTAAATCATTTAATACATTTATTTTATTTACATCACATAATATAATAATGGATCATGTCCATTTATTCACAAAAAATAGTTTTTAATACTATATTCATAGTTATAAAACTTAATAATTATTGACTTTATTTTGGTCGATTCTGACATTATTTCTCTCTCTTATAGTGTCTTATGGTTTTTTCACTCTTATTCACTTTAATAATATATATGGGGTTTTGTCTTAGTCATAGTTTGGTCGTTTTTTCAAGTTGATAGAAATAATTATTATACAAAATTACACAATTTTTTGGGACTACTTGGGTTCGATACTGTTCACCTCACTTTCCTCTTATGCTAACTTACTATATAAATGATTTCTTTTATGGAACGTTCTGTGACGTTACATATGCCTTTCCGTTAAAGTTGATAATTTTGGAAAAACATATCTTTGGTTTTGATGAAATTATCATCTCTATATTAACCCTTTATTAGCTTCTTTATATCTCATTCTTTTATCTTATAATTATATTCCTGTACTACTCCTTTAATATATTAATCCAACTCAATATTCCTAGTTCGTTCTTTGTCGTATCACCTATTCCTTTCCTTTTTACCTTGATGTTTTATAATTAATCTTTGATATAATTCCCTATCAATTCCCTAACTTACATAGAGGGTTGGGAGTCAGAGTGGCTCGCTATGGCATACATTCTCTGTCCCTTCCTGTCTATAACTACTGAAATCAGAGGCAACACATCCCTGTTCAGAAAATAATAATTGCACCTTTGCAACAAATAATAATAATAATAATAAAAAAATACAATATTCAAAGATCATAGGCTCCTACACATAAATTCCCTTTCTTAAACTCTTCTGATTAATTCACAATTATATTAATATATCGTTCTCCGCAGGTTAAAATTATCGTTTAAAATCATTCAATGTTAATAGCTATATTCATATTCATCATTACCTCCTTATGTAACACACTGTTTTCCCCTTTTTTTTTTCATTTATCATTTCCATTTAAATATCAAATATATATGACAGTATTTCTCCTTCTTTTCTCCTTTACTAAGTGTCCATCTTGTAATATTTATTTATAATAATCTCTCTCCTTCTCTAAGTACGGGTAAGCTAGTAAATATACGTTGACTTGGCTATTGGAAATAAATCTATATTTTATATATATATCTTTATGCCTTTGGTAAAAGGTGTCGTCCTCGTAATATTTATATTTATTTAATAATCTCTACCTCCTTTCTAATTATGGCTAAGTTAAAAAAATTCACGTTAACATGTTTAGTCAAGGTACCTTCTCTATGATGCTGTATTTGACTTTGGTTTTTGGTCATGGTACTTGGTCACTGATTGAGTATTCGACTTGCGATTTTTTTAATCATTGTACTTTTTTAATGAAGTCTGGTTATACGTACCTTTTACCTTGTTCCTAATTGTGTCAGTTACCTCGTAGGTATTGCTTTCATGTTTGATAATATTTGGGTTTATATTTGTCAGTTTGGGTTAATTATTTTGATTATTTCAACCCCTTTTGGTTGTGTGTCCCTTATATTATGACATTATTTATCATTCCCATTCCTTTTTAATTCCTTTTCTTTTCAATATTCGACCTTCGATGTTTATCACCTCTACTCCTTCAAATGCCTGGTCTATGACATTTATTCTGGATGATTAATCCATGGCATTACCATCTCATCACATGTTTGGGCCATAATTTTTCTTCTTTTTGGAATGTATCTTTTTTCTAGGCACGCTTACCTTAAAAGTATTTTGGCCTATGATTTTCTTTGTAATACACTCTTTCTTTTTGTCCCTTTTCATTAAATTCTGTTTATATTCTTTCATGTAACTTCTTTCTCTGCGGTCAGTGACCGGGGGGTTAAGTATATTAATTAAACCGCCTTGAGTCATTTCTCCTATTTCCTTTGTATACTCCCTGTTTGTTTTTCTCGGTCTGTCCAATCTATTAGCTATGTTTTGTTTCGTTTTCTACTGTTTTTGTCTCTATGGTTTCAGGACCGGTATTATTTTCTGGAAGATGACGAAATAGAAACTGTAATCCTTCTACCTGTTCCTCCATTACCTCGACCTCCCTGTCATTGTCAGTTTTACTCTCCTCGATCTTTTCGTCTACTGTTTTGTAATTTGCATTATTATTTTTCGTAACGGACTCTACCCATTTTTGAGTTTCCTCCCTCAAGGATGCTCTCCACTTTTCACCTTCCTCCCGAATTTTCTGTATTTGTTTTTCATTCTCCTCTCTCTCTTTCCGTCTATTCTCTCTCAGGGATTCTCTCCATCTTTCGCTCTCCTCTCTCTCTTTCTGTCTCCTTTTTTCATTCTCTTCTCTCTCTTTCTGTCACCTTCTTTCATTCTCTTCTCTCTCTTTCTGTCTCCTTCTTTCATTTTCCTCTCTAAATTTCCGGTTATTTTCTTCCATTCTTTGGAGCATTCCCTCATTATTTTTTTTATTCTCCTCCTTATCCTCCTGTCTGTTTTTATTCATTTCTTGGAGCATCGCCATCATCATTCTTATATTTGTGTCAACGCTCCCTGTTATTTTTATTAGTTCGGGTTTTTTCGTTTGTTCTCCCATTTGTATGGGTCTTTCTCCTTTTCCTTTTGTTTGCGACATCTTGATCTGTTGGTAGTTGCCGGGCTTGTTCCGTCTTTTTCAAGCCTCACTAGTTGGGCTGCCAATTTATAACAAAAAGAAAGGGTGTGAATGTTTGTGTTGTAATCTGTCGGGCGTTACCTCCGCGCACTTTTGTTACTTACTCTGTTGACTGGATCCTCTGCATCGATGTAGTCCTGTAACACAACTTAATACTATGCTTTTTGTGGGCGCCACTTGGAAACGTTTGTTCCAAGAAAAAAAAAAATAAATAAAATATGTGATTGATAAAAATTTTTTAATCTACGAAAAAATTTAAACAAGTCAGTTTAGCTTGGAAAAATCAGTTAAGTTTAATGGTTCTTTAAAAACAAACAAATCGTCTGAAGGACTAACATTCATAGAAAAAAATTATAAAATTGCAGAGAAAAAAATTTTACAAGTTATTATTATTGACAATTTTTTTTATATATCCAATCAAGTATCGGCTAGTATAATTCAGATTTTGACTCAGTTGAAAAGCATGAGTTTAATATGTGAAAAATCTTTACTCTCAGGACGTGACTCCTTTGAACTACCAAGACATATCAATTAGATGCCTTACAAGAAAAAACTAAGTGATTTGAAGGTGTATGTGTGGCGTGTAAAGTACAACTGTGTGATAAATGTAACCAGGTAACAAATGACTTTAATTTTGGTAACTCACGTTCCAATGGTCGTTTATTCTCGCACTGGACACTTCCTTCGGGTAGTTTCTCAATCTCGCCTCTTCGGGTGTACACTGAATCTATTTAAAGTCAAATTTTGCGATCATTACTTTTTCCGCACTTTTGTAAAAACGTTTGGCAGTAGAATCTCATTCAAACGCCGCCGCTACGAATCATCTGTTTAGTGTTGATTCAGAAATCGGCCACCGCAGCGCTGATTCCCATGCAGTGTTGAGGAAGGCTTTGTGTATTGTATGTTTACGTTTGTGGGAATTATTTGTCAAGTTAGTCAGTCTATGCGAACACAGCAGAATTCGTTCTCTATTTAAAATTGTTGGTCCCTCCTGGGCCGTGGACGTTCTGGCTGCGTGATTTCTATTAAAATTTGCCGTATCGCTGCTCTATTTCAGCGATACTTTTTGGCGTAGATTCTCGTTGAGGTTAAGTCAGTCGGTTATGTCTATGTACGGGAAAAGCCTTCCTGCCGTGTCTTGTCGATTTCTCGCCTCTTCGGTTTCGCCTTAGCTGCGTTGATCAGTGTTGTGTGAGATGCATCAGTTCTGGAGTTCAAGTTTCAAGTGTTTTTGGGTCGAATTTGGTCTCGCTTTTATACTAATTCAGGATGACTGTTTTCATCGACTTCCGGTATATTTGTGTAAAAATTATTTCTAGATTGTTTGAGAATAAACGAAATGGAATGTCATAGAACAATTTTCACTTCCGTAGAAGCTTTTAGAACGAATTTCTTATTCTTCATACAAAGGATATTTCAAAAATTACACTGGTATTTATCAAACAGTTTTACATTAGTACTCACAATTTGTATGCCATTAATACATTTAGATTCCCTGTTTTTAACTGAATCTAGCGATACTAAATATGATTGGTTTCTAATTAACTTAAGTCTAATAAACAATACAATATACAACCCTCACCTTGAGTTGTTGTCATTGAAAACTCAATTTTTATAACAAAAATTGTTGTGGAGTTACAAAGTTCCTTCCACAAGCTGAACATCTAATACTACTACTTTCCTACAACAAAATAAACAAATTTTAACATAAATAAAACACAAATAAATACAATTTTATATGGCCTCTGCTCATGGCCTAGATTCTTGTCAGTTTTCTAATACAATGATTAGTCTTTTTCTTTAATATATGTATTATTTCACTACTGTACACACAGAGTTTATTATTTTGTCTATCTTTTGTGATACCTGGTTACTCTGTACATATATTATATTTATCACAAGATGACATAGCATCATTGATTGGTCTTGAGATGTCATTTTTTATGGTGTGACAAATCTCACTCTAATTAGTTAAATTCTTTTAGAATTGACTTTACTTTCAACTGAGTTTGTTTCTTATTAAGGTATACTGATGTATTGTACCTTTCTATCTTATTTTTGTTAGTATTATGTAAGTATTTAGCCAGATATGATTATTTTTGTACTGGATAATTGGTTCCAGCCATACATGGTACAAGTAAATATTTTGCTCACTTGACTATTACAATGTTAAAGTTGGTCAGGTATATTAGCATAGTTGCTTTATATCATATTACAGCTTTCTAACGCAATTTGGTTGCATTTTGGCAACATTAAATTCATAAATTATACAATATTAGATGCCTATTACATGTTTTTAGTTAACACTGTTTTTGGCTATTTTGACTGCTTTTTATTCAATTGACAGCTTCCTTTATTTAAGATAAATTGTTCACTATTGTCTGCTTGACAATTACATATAGTTTTTATTTAAATCTGATAATAATTAATTTTTTCATGAAATCTTGGTGTATGGTCTCAAATCCAACACATTAATATTTTTTTGTCATAACAAATATATCATTTTTATTCTAACTTAAACTCTTTCTAATAATGTATTTAAATCATTTAATAAATTTATTTTATTTACATCACATAATATAATAATGGATCATGTCCATTTATTCACAAAAAATAGTTTTTAATACTATATTCATAGTTATAAAACTTAATAATTATTGACTTTATTTTGGTCGATTCTGACATTATTTCTCTCTCTTATAGTGTCTTATGGTTTTTTCACTCTTATTCACTTTAATAATATATATGGGGTTTTGTCTTAGTCATAGTTTGGTCGTTTTTTCAAGTTGATAGAAATAATTATTATACAAAATTACACAATTTTTTGGGACTACTTGGGTTCGATACTGTTCACCTCACTTTCCTCTTATGCTAACTTACTATATAAATGATTTCTTTTATGGAACGTTCTGTGACGTTACATATGCCTTTCCGTTAAAGTTGATAATTTTGGAAAAACATATCTTTGGTTTTGATGAAATTATCATCTCTATATTAACCCTTTATTAGCTTCTTTATATCTCATTCTTTTATCTTATAATTAAATTCCTGTACTACTCCTTTAATATATTAATCCAACTCAATATTCCTAGTTCGTTCTTTGTCGTATCACCTATTCCTTTCCTTTTTACCTTGATGTTTTATAATTAATCTTTGATATAATTCCCTATCAATTCCCTAACTTACATAGAGGGTTGGGAGTCAGAGTGGCTTGCTATGGCATACATTCTCTGTCCCTTCCTGTCTATAACTACTGAAATCAGAGGCAACACATCCCTGTTCAGAAAATAATAATTGCACCTTTGCAACAAATAATAATAATAATAAAAAAATACAATATTCAAAGATCATAGGCTCCTACACATAAATTCCCTTTCTTAAACTCTTCTGATTAATTCACAATTATATTAATATATCGTTCTCCGCAGGTTAAAATTATCGTTTAAAATCATTCAATGTTAATAGCTATATTCATATTCATCATTACCTCCTTATGTAACACACTGTTTTCCCCTTTTTTTTTTCATTTATCATTTCCATTTAAATATCAAATATATATGACAGTATTTCTCCTTCTTTTCTCCTTTACTAAGTGTCCATCTTGTAATATTCCAGTTGAATACTCACGCTCGCGCTGAGTGCCGCTGTTACCGTGACTAGACGACTGATCTGCAGCTGAGGCGGGCGGCGGAGTTTGGGCCAGTTTTCGCTTGCGTTTGGCAGACTTGCCCTCCACAAGCGAGAACTGTCCGTCCCCCGACCCAACACTGCACATATCGACCGCACTTTGATCACTTTCACTATCACTTTCACTGTCGTGAGGAAGTGGAGTGGAACGGAAGCCGGTTGAGCATGTTTCCATTAAGGAAACAAGCGGCGCCGGCAGAGGATTCGGGGGCGTAATTGACGCCATTTCGGACAAGCCGAAATGAACGTCTACGCAGGTCTAGGATTGAGGGATCACCAGACACTGAAAACTATTCACAGGCACAATTGAACTCGACACAGACCGCACAGCACTCGGATACAAAAACACTCCCGCACAGATTAAATAAAACTGTTGAGCACTGGACTGTTGGTGAATCTTGTAGTGTAGATGATGAAGAATATGATGATGATGAAATAAATGATGAATATTCAAGATTTCCGCTAAATTACACAAAATTTTGCAGAGCAAAAATCGACACAGCCTACCCGGGCAAATGCTCTAGGTAGACTCCCCGCTTCAAGGTACCTTCTCTATGATGCTGTATTTGACTTTGGTTTTTGGTCATGGTACTTGGTCACTGATTGAGTATTCGACTTGCGATTTTTTTAATCATTGTACTTTTTTAATGAAGTCTGGTTATACGTACCTTTTACCTTGTTCCTAATTGTGTCAGTTACCTCGTAGGTATTGCTTTCATGTTTGATAATATTTGGGTTTATATTTGTCAGTTTGGGTTAATTATTTTGATTATTTCAACCCCTTTTGGTTGTGTGTCCCTTATATTATGACATTATTTATCATTCCCATTCCTTTTTAATTCCTTTTCTTTTCAATATTCGACCTTCGATGTTTATCACCTCTACTCCTTCAAATGCCTGGTCTATGACATTTATTCTGGATGATTAATCCATGGCATTACCATCTCATCACATGTTTGGGCCATAATTTTTCTTCTTTTTGGAATGTATCTTTTTTCTAGGCACGCTTACCTTAAAAGTATTTTGGCCTATGATTTTCTTTGTAATACACTCTTTCTTTTTGTCCCTTTTCATTAAATTCTGTTTATATTCTTTCATGTAACTTCTTTCTCTGCGGTCAGTGACCGGGGGGTTAAGTATATTAATTAAACCGCCTTGAGTCATTTCTCCTATTTCCTTTGTATACTCCCTGTTTGTTTTTCTCGGTCTGTCCAATCTATTAGCTATGTTTTGTTTCGTTTCTACTGTTTTTGTCTATGGTTTCAGGACCGGTATTATTTTCTGGAAGATGACGAAATAGAAACTGTAATCCTTCTACCTGTTCCTCCATTACCTCGACCTCCCTGTCATTGTCAGTTTTACTCTCCTCGATCTTTTCGTCTACTGTTTTGTAATTTGCATTATTATTTTTCGTAACGGACTCTACCCATTTTTGAGTTTCCTCCCTCAAGGATGCTCTCCACTTTTCACCTTCCTCCCGAATTTTCTGTATTTGTTTTTCATTCTCCTCTCTCTCTTTCCGTCTATTCTCTCTCAGGGATTCTCTCCATCTTTCGCTCTCCTCTCTCTCTTTCTGTCTCCTTTTTTCATTCTCTTCTCTCTCTTTCTGTCTCCTTCTTTCATTCTCTTCTCTCTCTTTCTGTCTCCTTCTTTCATTTTCCTCTCTAAATTTCCGGTTATTTTCTTCCATTCTTTGGAGCATTCCCTCATTATTTTTTTTATTCTCCTCCTTATCCTCCTGTCTGTTTTTATTCATTTCTTGGAGCATCGCCATCATCATTCTTATATTTGTGTCAACGCTCCCTGTTATTTTTATTAGTTCGGGTTTTTTCGTTTGTTCTCCCATTTGTATGGGTCTTTCTCCTTTTCCTTTTGTTTGCGACATCTTGATCTGTTGGTAGTTGCCGGGCTTGTTCCGTCTTTTTCAAGCCTCACTAGTTGGGCTGCCAATTTATAACAAAAAGAAAGGGTGTGAATGTTTGTGTTGTAATCTGTCGGGCGTTACCTCCGCGCACTTTTGTTACTTACTCTGTTGACTGGATCCTCTGCATCGATGTAGTCCTGTAACACAACTTAATACTATGCTTTTTGTGGGCGCCACTTGGAAACGTTTGTTCCAAGAAAAAAAAAAATAAATAAAATATGTGATTGATAAAAATTTTTTAATCTACGAAAAAATTTAAACAAGTCAGTTTAGCTTGGAAAAATCAGTTAAGTTTAATGGTTCTTTAAAAACAAACAAATCGTCTGAAGGACTAACATTCATAGAAAAAAATTATAAAATTGCAGAGAAAAAAATTTTACAAGTTATTATTATTGACAATTTTTTTTATATATCCAATCAAGTATCGGCTAGTATAATTCAGATTTTGACTCAGTTGAAAAGCATGAGTTTAATATGTGAAAAATCTTTACTCTCAGGACGTGACTCCTTTGAACTACCAAGACATATCAATTAGATGCCTTACAAGAAAAAACTAAGTGATTTGAAGGTGTATGTGTGGCGTGTAAAGTACAACTGTGTGATAAATGTAACCAGGTAACAAATGACTTTAATTTTGGTAACTCACGTTCCAATGGTCGTTTATTCTCGCACTGGACACTTCCTTCGGGTAGTTTCTCAATCTCGCCTCTTCGGGTGTACACTGAATCTATTTAAAGTCAAATTTTGCGATCATTACTTTTTCCGCACTTTTGTAAAAACATTTGGCAGTAGAATCTCATTCAAACGCCGCCGCTACGAATCATCTGTTTAGTGTTGATTCAGAAATCGGCCACCGCAGCGCTGATTCCCATGCAGTGTTGAGGAAGGCTTTGTGTATTGTATGTTTACGTTTGTGGGAATTATTTGTCAAGTTAGTCAGTCTATGCGAACACAGCAGAATTCGTTCTCTATTTAAAATTGTTGGTCCCTCCTGGGCCGTGGACGTTCTGGCTGCGTGATTTCTATTAAAATTTGCCGTATCGCTGCTCTATTTCAGCGATACTTTTTGGCGTAGATTCTCGTTGAGGTTAAGTCAGTCGGTTATGTCTATGTACGGGAAAAGCCTTCCTGCCGTGTCTTGTCGATTTCTCGCCTCTTCGGTTTCGCCTTAGCTGCGTTGATCAGTGTTGTGTGAGATGCATCAGTTCTGGAGTTCAAGTTTCAAGTGTTTTTGGGTCAAATTTGGTCTCGCTTTTATACTAATTCAGGATGACTGTTTTCATCGACTTCCGGTATATTTGTGTAAAAATTCTTTCTAGATTGTTTGAGAATAAACGAAATGGAATGTCATAGAACAATTTTCACTTCCGTAGAAGCTTTTAGAACGAATTTCTTATTCTTCATACAAAGGATATTTCAAAAATTACACTGGTATTTATCAAACAGTTTTACATTAGTACTCACAATTTGTATGCCATTAATACATTTAGATTCCCTGTTTTTAACTGAATCTAGCGATACTAAATATGATTGGTTTCTAATTAACTTAAGTCTAATAAACAATACAATATACAACCCTCACCTTGAGTTGTTGTCATTGAAAACTCAATTTTTATAACAAAAATTGTTGTGGAGTTACAAAGTTCCTTCCACAAGCTGAACATCTAATACTACTACTTTCCTACAACAAAATAAACAAATTTTAACATAAATAAAACACAAATAAATACAATTTTATATGGCCTCTGCTCATGGCCTAGATTCTTGTCAGTTTTCTAATACAATGATTAGTCTTTTTCTTTAATATATGTATTATTTCACTACTGTACACACAGAGTTTATTATTTTGTCTATCTTTTGTGATACCTGGTTACTCTGTACATATATTATATTTATCACAAGATGACATAGCATCATTGATTGGTCTTGAGATGTCATTTTTTATGGTGTGACAAATCTCACTCTAATTAGTTAAATTCTTTTAGAATTGACTTTACTTTCAACTGAGTTTGTTTCTTATTAAGGTATACTGATGTATTGTACCTTTCTATCTTATTTTTGTTAGTATTATGTAAGTATTTAGCCAGATATGATTATTTTTGTACTGGATAATTGGTTCCAGCCATACATGGTACAAGTAAATATTTTGCTCACTTGACTATTACAATGTTAAAGTTGGTCAGGTATATTAGCATAGTTGCTTTATATCATATTACAGCTTTCTAACGCAATTTGGTTGCATTTTGGCAACATTAAATTCATAAATTATACAATATTAGATGCCTATTACATGTTTTTAGTTAACACTGTTTTTGGCTATTTTGACTGCTTTTTATTCAATTGACAGCTTCCTTTATTTAAGATAAATTGTTCACTATTGTCTGCTTGACAATTACATATAGTTTTTATTTAAATCTGATAATAATTAATTTTTTCATGAAATCTTGGTGTATGGTCTCAAATCCAACACATTAATATTTTTTTGTCATAACAAATATATCATTTTTATTCTAACTTAAACTCTTTCTAATAATGTATTTAAATCATTTAATAAATTTATTTTATTTACATCACATAATATAATAATGGATCATGTCCATTTATTCACAAAAAATAGTTTTTAATACTATATTCATAGTTATAAAACTTAATAATTATTGACTTTATTTTGGTCGATTCTGACATTATTTCTCTCTCTTATAGTGTCTTATGGTTTTTTCACTCTTATTCACTTTAATAATATATATGGGGTTTTGTCTTAGTCATAGTTTGGTCGTTTTTTCAAGTTGATAGAAATAATTATTATACAAAATTACACAATTTTTTGGGACTACTTGGGTTCGATACTGTTCACCTCACTTTCCTCTTATGCTAACTTACTATATAAATGATTTCTTTTATGGAACGTTCTGTGACGTTACATATGCCTTTCCGTTAAAGTTGATAATTTTGGAAAAACATATCTTTGGTTTTGATGAAATTATCATCTCTATATTAACCCTTTATTAGCTTCTTTATATCTCATTCTTTTATCTTATAATTAAATTCCTGTACTACTCCTTTAATATATTAAACCAACTCAATATTCCTAGTTCGTTCTTTGTCGTATCACCTATTCCTTTCCTTTTTACCTTGATGTTTTATAATTAATCTTTGATATAATTCCCTATCAATTCCCTAACTTACATAGAGGGTTGGGAGTCAGAGTGGCTCGCTATGGCATACATTCTCTGTCCCTTCCTGTCTATAACTACTGAAATCAGAGGCAACACATCCCTGTTCAGAAAATAATAATTGCACCTTTGCAACAAATAATAATAATAATAAAAAAATACAATATTCAAAGATCATAGGCTCCTACACATAAATTCCCTTTCTTAAACTCTTCTGATTAATTCACAATTATATTAATATATCGTTCTCCGCAGGTTAAAATTATCATTTAAAATCATTCAATGTTAATAGCTATATTCATATTCATCATTACCTCCTTATGTAACACACTGTTTTCCCCTTTTTTTTTTCATTTATCATTTCCATTTAAATATCAAATATATATGACAGTATTTCTCCTTCTTTTCTCCTTTACTAAGTGTCCATCTTGTAATATTTATTTATAATAATCTCTCTCCTTCTCTAAGTACGGGTAAGCTGGTAAATATACGTTGACATGGCTATTGGAAATAAATCTATATTTTATATATCTTTATGCCTTTGGTGTAAGGTGTCCTTCTCGTAATATTTATTTATAATAATCTCTCTCCTTCTCTAAGTACGGGTAAGCTGGTAAATATACGTTGACTTGGCTATTGGAAATAAATCTATATTTTATATATATATCTTTATGCCTTTGGTGTAAGGTGTCCTCCTCGTAATATTTATATTTATTTAATAATCTCTACCTCCTTTCTAATTATGGCTAAGTTAAAAAAATTCACGTTAACATGTTTAGTCAAGGTACCTTCTCTATGATGCTGTATTTGACTTTGGTTTTTGGTCATGGTACTTGGTCACTGATTGAGTATTCGACTTGCGATTTTTTTAATCATGGTACTTTTTTAATGAAGTCTGGTTATACGTACCTTTTACCTTGTTCCTAATTGTGTCAGTTACCTCGTAGGTATTGCTTTCATGTTTGATAATATTTGGGTTTATATTTGTCAGTTTGGGTTAATTATTTTGATTATTTCAACCCCTTTTGGTTGTGTGTCCCTTATATTATGACATTATTTATCATTCCCATTCCTTTTTAATTCCTTTTCTTTTCAATATTCGACCTTCGATGTTTATCACCTCTACTCCTTCAAATGCCTGGTCTATGACATTTATTCTGGATGATTAATCCATGGCATTACCATCTCATCACATGTTTGGGCCATAATTTTTCTTCTTTTTGGAATGTATCTTTTTTCTAGGCACGCTTACCTTAAAAGTATTTTGGCCTATGATTTTCTTTGTAATACACTCTTTCTTTTTGTCCCTTTTCATTAAATTCTGTTTATATTCTTTCATGTAACTTCTTTCTCTGCGGTCAGTGACCGGGGGGTTAAGTATATTAATTAAACCGCCTTGAGTCATTTCTCCTATTTCCTTTGTATACTCCCTGTTTGTTTTTCTCGGTCTGTCCAATCTATTAGCTATGTTTTGTTTCGTTTCTACTGTTTTTGTCTCTATGGTTTCAGGACCGGTATTATTTTCTGGAAGATGACGAAATAGAAACTGTAATCCTTCTACCTGTTCCTCCATTACCTCGACCTCCCTGTCATTGTCAGTTTTACTCTCCTCGATCTTTTCGTCTACTGTTTTGTAATTTGCATTATTATTTTTCGTAACGGACTCTACCCATTTTTGAGTTTCCTCCCTCAAGGATGCTCTCCACTTTTCACCTTCCTCCCGAATTTTCTGTATTTGTTTTTCATTCTCCTCTCTCTCTTTCCGTCTATTCTCTCTCAGGGATTCTCTCCATCTTTCGCTCTCCTCTCTCTCTTTCTGTCTCCTTTTTTCATTCTCTTCTCTCTCTTTCTGTCTCCTTCTTTCATTCTCTTCTCTCTCTTTCTGTCTCCTTCTTTCATTTTCCTCTCTAAATTTCCGGTTATTTTCTTCCATTCTTTGGAGCATTCCCTCATTATTTTTTTTATTCTCCTCCTTATCCTCCTGTCTGTTTTTATTCATTTCTTGGAGCATCGCCATCATCATTCTTATATTTGTGTCAACGCTCCCTGTTATTTTTATTAGTTCTGGTTTTTTCGTTTGTTCTCCCATTTGTATGGGTCTTTCTCCTTTTCCTTTTGTTTGCGACATCTTGATCTGTTGGTAGTTGCCGGGCTTGTTCCGTCTTTTTCAAGCCTCACTAGTTGGGCTGCCAATTTATAACAAAAAGAAAGGGTGTGAATGTTTGTGTTGTAATCTGTCGGGCGTTACCTCCGCGCACTTTTGTTACTTACTCTGTTGACTGGATCCTCTGCATCGATGTAGTCCTGTAACACAACTTAATACTATGCTTTTTGTGGGCGCCACTTGGAAACGTTTGTTCCAAGAAAAAAAAAAAAAAAAATATGTGATTGATACAAATTTTTTAATCTACGAAAAAATTTAAACAAGTCAGTTTAGCTTGGAAAAATCAGTTAAGTTTAATGGTTCTTTAAAAACAAACAAATCGTCTGAAGGACTAACATTCATAGAAAAAAATTATAAAATTGCAGAGAAAAAAATTTTACAAGTTATTATTATTGACAATTTTTTTTATATATCCAATCAAGTATCGGCTAGTATAATTCAGATTTTGACTCAGTTGAAAAGCATGAGTTTAATATGTGAAAAATCTTTACTCTCAGGACGTGACTCCTTTGAACTACCAAGACATATCAATTAGATGCCTTACAAGAAAAAACTAAGTGATTTGAAGGTGTATGTGTGGCGTGTAAAGTACAACTGTGTGATAAATGTAACCAGGTAACAAATGACTTTAATTTTGGTAACTCACGTTCCAATGGTCGTTTATTCTCGCACTGGACACTTCCTTCGGGTAGTTTCTCAATCTCGCCTCTTCGGGTGTACACTGAATCTATTTAAAGTCAAATTTTGCGATCATTACTTTTTCCGCACTTTTGTAAAAACGTTTGGCAGTAGAATCTCATTCAAACGCCGCCGCTACGAATCATCTGTTTAGTGTTGATTCAGAAATCTGCCACCGCAGCGCTGATTCCCATGCAGTGTTGAGGAAGGCTTTGTGTATTGTATGTTTACGTTTGTGGGAATTATTTGTCAAGTTAGTCAGTCTATGCGAACACAGCAGAATTCGTTCTCTATTTAAAATTGTTGGTCCCTCCTGGGCCGTGGACGTTCTGGCTGCGTGATTTCTATTAAAATTTGCCGTATCGCTGCTCTATTTCAGCGATACTTTTTGGCGTAGATTCTCGTTGAGGTTAAGTCAGTCGGTTATGTCTATGTACGGGAAAAGCCTTCCTGCCGTGTCTTGTCGATTTCTCGCCTCTTCGGTTTCGCCTTAGCTGCGTTGATCAGTGTTGTGTGAGATGCATCAGTTCTGGAGTTCAAGTTTCAAGTGTTTTTGGGTCGAATTTGGTCTCGCTTTTATACTAATTCAGGATGACTGTTTTCATCGACTTCCGGTATATTTGTGTAAAAATTCTTTCTAGATTGTTTGAGAATAAACGAAATGGAATGTCATAGAACAATTTTCACTTCCGTAGAAGCTTTTAGAACGAATTTCTTATTCTTCATACAAAGGATATTTCAAAAATTACACTGGTATTTATCAAACAGTTTTACATTAGTACTCACAATTTGTATGCCATTAATACATTTAGATTCCCTGTTTTTAACTGAATCTAGCGATACTAAATATGATTGGTTTCTAATTAACTTAAGTCTAATAAACAATACAATATACAACCCTCACCTTGAGTTGTTGTCATTGAAAACTCAATTTTTATAACAAAAATTGTTGTGGAGTTACAAAGTTCCTTCCACAAGCTGAACATCTAATACTACTACTTTCCTACAACAAAATAAACAAATTTTAACATAAATAAAACACAAATAAATACAATTTTATATGGCCTCTGCTCATGGCCTAGATTCTTGTCAGTTTTCTAATACAATGATTAGTCTTTTTCTTTAATATATGTATTATTTCACTACTGTACACACAGAGTTTATTATTTTGTCTATCTTTTGTGATACCTGGTTACTCTGTACATATATTATATTTATCACAAGATGACATAGCATCATTGATTGGTCTTGAGATGTCATTTTTTATGGTGTGACAAATCTCACTCTAATTAGTTAAATTCTTTTAGAATTGACTTTACTTTCAACTGAGTTTGTTTCTTATTAAGGTATACTGATGTATTGTACCTTTCTATCTTATTTTTGTTAGTATTATGTAAGTATTTAGCCAGATATGATTATTTTTGTACTGGATAATTGGTTCCAGCCATACATGGTACAAGTAAATATTTTGCTCACTTGACTATTACAATGTTAAAGTTGGTCAGGTATATTAGCATAGTTGCTTTATATCATATTACAGCTTTCTAACGCAATTTGGTTGCATTTTGGCAACATTAAATTCATAAATTATACAATATTAGATGCCTATTACATGTTTTTAGTTAACACTGTTTTTGGCTATTTTGACTGCTTTTTATTCATTTGACAGCTTCCTTTATTTAAGATAAATTGTTCACTATTGTCTGCTTGACAATTACATATAGTTTTTATTTAAATCTGATAATAATTAATTTTTTCATGAAATCTTGGTGTATGGTCTCAAATCCAACACATTAATATTTTTTTGTCATAACAAATATATCATTTTTATTCTAACTTAAACTCTTTCTAATAATGTATTTAAATCATTTAATACATTTATTTTATTTACATCACATAATATAATAATGGATCATGTCCATTTATTCACAAAAAATAGTTTTTAATACTATATTCATAGTTATAAAACTTAATAATTATTGACTTTATTTTGGTCGATTCTGACATTATTTCTCTCTCTTATAGTGTCTTATGGTTTTTTCACTCTTATTCACTTTAATAATATATATGGGGTTTTGTCTTAGTCATAGTTTGGTCGTTTTTTCAAGTTGATAGAAATAATTATTATACAAAATTACACAATTTTTTGGGACTACTTGGGTTCGATACTGTTCACCTCACTTTCCTCTTATGCTAACTTACTATATAAATGATTTCTTTTATGGAACGTTCTGTGACGTTACATATGCCTTTCCGTTAAAGTTGATAATTTTGGAAAAACATATCTTTGGTTTTGATGAAATTATCATCTCTATATTAACCCTTTATTAGCTTCTTTATATCTCATTCTTTTATCTTATAATTAAATTCCTGTACTACTCCTTTAATATATTAATCCAACTCAATATTCCTAGTTCGTTCTTTGTCGTATCACCTATTCCTTTCCTTTTTACCTTGATGTTTTATAATTAATCTTTGATATAATTCCCTATCAATTCCCTAACTTACATAGAGGGTTGGGAGTCAGAGTGGCTCGCTATGGCATACATTCTCTGTCCCTTCCTGTCTATAACTACTGAAATCAGAGGCAACACATCCCTGTTCAGAAAATAATAATTGCACCTTTGCAACAAATAATAATAATAATAAAAAAATACAATATTCAAAGATCATAGGCTCCTACACATAAATTCCCTTTCTTAAACTCTTCTGATTAATTCACAATTATATTAATATATCGTTCTCCGCAGGTTAAAATTATCGTTTAAAATCATTCAATGTTAATAGCTATATTCATATTCATCATTACCTCCTTATGTAACACACTGTTTTCCCCTTTTTTTTTTCATTTATCATTTCCATTTAAATATCAAATATATATGACAGTATTTCTCCTTCTTTTCTCCTTTACTAAGTGTCCATCTTGTAATATTTATTTATAATAATCTCTCTCCTTCTCTAAGTACGGGTAAGCTGGTAAATATACGTTGACTTGGCTATTGGAAATAAATCTATATTTTATATATATATCTTTATGCCTTTGGTGTAAGGTGTCCTCCTCGTAATATTTATATTTATTTAATAATCTCTACCTCCTTTCTAATTATGGCTAAGTTAAAAAAATTCACGTTAACATGTTTAGTCAAGGTACCAAGTGCCAAGTGGTCAGAGCTGTTGGGTTGAGCGTCGTGAGACGACCCAATGGTTTCCTAGTACCGAGCCTCCGGTAGGGGCTCCTGCCTAGTGGTCCTGTCCAGACGGAATATTGTTAATTAATTTTTAATGGTCGCTACAACGACATGCTCGTACTAGGTCGACTAGTACAGTATTTGTCGAGGCCGTTTCCAAGATTCACCTGGACGTATTCGGTACCTGCCAAGGCCAGCTATGAGTGGGTTTGTCTGGGTCCTCGCAGCTTGGACGTAAAATTTACGTGCAAGTCGCCTTGCGGTGTCATCCAAGGAGCGGACACCGAGTCCTCTTCTCAGGAGACGAGAAGAAAACCGATAGGGGACTTTGGCCGCTAGCCGAAGCCCTCTATCGAGAACGCTTTGCAACCTTCTTTTATGAACGGTTGCGAGGTAACCCCAGACGGGAAGAGCGTAGGTAATGATCGGCAACAGATACGCGTTGACAATCAACTTACCCAGCTTGCGGGTCATAGCCTTGTTGGCAAGTATCGGAAACAGTTGACCGAGACGAGCGGACGCTTTCTTTCGCATCGTCTCAGCGTGGGTACGCCAGGTGAGCCGACGATCAAGGTGGACACCGAGGTACTTAACTTCCCTCGACCAGGGCAGGTACGTTCTGCCGAGTCTCACTCGGCCTCGTGGTTCTTTCCGGCGCTTTGTGAATAGCACCGCGGAGCTCTTGGTTTCGTTGACGGCAACTTTCCAGCTTTCCGTCCACGTCGAATACGCATCGAGTGCGCGCTGAAGTCGTGGGATAGCAAAGTCTGCGTTCCGATCGGCGGTATAGACCGCCGTGTCGTCGGCAAACAAAGCCATCTGGACTCCAGGCTCTCTGGGTGCGTCGTTGACATACACGGAGAACAGGAGAGGCCCTAGCACGCTACCTTGAGGTACCCCTGGCTGTGATACGTCTCTCGGAAGAGACGTGGTCATCTATTCGCACGCAGAAAGTCCTCTCCGTCAGAAAGCTAGCAATCAAGCGAAGGTAGCAATCTGGGAGCTGGATTTCCCGGAGCTTGAACAAGAGCCCGTCGTGCCAGACACTATCAAAGGCCTTTTCCACATCTAGGAAACAGGCGACAGTCTGCTCTTTCCGACACCCGGCGTCCGTGATGTATTCCACCAGTCTCATCAGTTGATGAGTGGTGGAATGGCCCACACGAAAGCCGAACTGTTCGGGGACCAGTACATCGAAGTTTCGTAGATGATCTAGTACTCTCCGTTGTACGAGACGTTCGAGGACCTTTGACGTGGCTGACAGTAGACTAATGGGCCGGAGGTTGCCGGGACGGGAAGCGTCCTTTCCCTGCTTCGGGATCACTATGACCGTTGCCTTACGCCATTTCTGGGGAAAATAGGCCAGTCTAAGACACGCGTTGAACAGCGCGACCAAGAAAAGTACTCCTCGCTCCGGGAGTCGAGTAAGAGCGGCGTTCGAGACGCCGTCCGGGCCAGGAGCTTTTCTCGGCACGAGTTCAACGAGCCGATCTGTGACCTCTTCCCTAGTAATGGGTTCGGGCTCCGAAGTGATCGGAAGAGATAGAAAGTCTTCCACTTCGTTCTCGACTTCTTCGTCGAAGTCCCAGTCCATGGGCGGGTTAGGTGCGAACTGTCGCTCAAAACACGCGCCCAAGTACTCGGCCTTCGCCTCCGGGCGAGCCAGGATTTGACCGAAAGGTCCAGCAATGGCCGGGATGCGAGGCCGGCGCCTCTTCCCTACCAACGCCGAAGGTATCCGGTAAGGGCTACTTTCGTCCGATCCGTCCCCTGCCTGGGCCACGGCGAGTTCCCAACAGCGTCTCCGGTAGGCCTGCATTTCACGACGTAAAATGCCGGTCGCCCGGTTGTACGCTGCCTTGTCGGCCGGATCACGGGTCCGCTGCCAGCGTCTCCGGAGGCGATTTCTCTCGCAAGCGAGAGCACTCGTCTCCTCTGGGATCCGCTGCCAGTGGGGCGTGACACCAGGCTTCATCCTGGAAGACGCGTCGATCGCAGATACGACAGCCTCGTCAAACGCGGCAACTGCCTCGTCGACTTGGCGGACGGTTTCGAGTGGTCCCGCGTCTGGCAATCGGCGAAGTCAAGGTACCTTCTCTATGATGCTGTATTTGACTTTGGTTTTTGGTCATGGTACTTGGTCACTGATTGAGTATTCGACTTGCGATTTTTTTAATCATGGTACTTTTTTAATGAAGTCTGGTTATACGTACCTTTTACCTTGTTCCTAATTGTGTCAGTTACCTCGTAGGTATTGCTTTCATGTTTGATAATATTTGGGTTTATATTTGTCAGTTTGGGTAAATTATTTTGATTATTTCAACCCCTTTTGGTTGTGTGTCCCTTATATTATGACATTATTTATCATTCCCATTCCTTTTTAATTCCTTTTCTTTTCAATATTCGACCTTCGATGTTTATCACCTCTACTCCTTCAAATGCCTGGTCTATGACATTTATTCTGGATGATTAATCCATGGCATTACCATCTCATCACATGTTTGGGCCATAATTTTTCTTCTTTTTGGAATGTATCTTTTTTCTAGGCACGCTTACCTTAAAAGTATTTTGGCCTATGATTTTCTTTGTAATACACTCTTTCTTTTTGTCCCTTTTCATTAAATTCTGTTTATATTCTTTCATGTAACTTCTTTCTCTGCGGTCAGTGACCGGGGGGTTAAGTATATTAATTAAACCGCCTTGAGTCATTTCTCCTATTTCCTTTGTATACTCCCTGTTTGTTTTTCACGGTCTGTCCAATCTATTAGCTATGTTTTGTTTCGTTTCTACTGTTTTTGTCTCTATGGTTTCAGGACCGGTATTATTTTCTGGAAGATGACGAAATAGAAACTGTAATCCTTCTACCTGTTCCTCCATTACCTCGACCTCCCTGTCATTGTCAGTTTTACTCTCCTCGATCTTTTCGTCTACTGTTTTGTAATTTGCATTATTATTTTTCGTAACGGACTCTACCCATTTTTGAGTTTCCTCCCTCAAGGATGCTCTCCACTTTTCACCTTCCTCCCGAATTTTCTGTATTTGTTTTTCATTCTCCTCTCTCTCTTTCCGTCTATTCTCTCTCAGGGATTCTCTCCATCTTTCGCTCTCCTCTCTCTCTTTCTGTCTCCTTTTTTCATTCTCTTCTCTCTCTTTCTGTCTCCTTCTTTCATTCTCTTCTCTCTCTTTCTGTCTCCTTCTTTCATTTTCCTCTCTAAATTTCCGGTTATTTTCTTCCATTCTTTGGAGCATTCCCTCATTATTTTTTTTATTCTCCTCCTTATCCTCCTGTCTGTTTTTATTCATTTCTTGGAGCATCGCCATCATCATTCTTATATTTGTGTCAACGCTCCCTGTTATTTTTATTAGTTCGGGTTTTTTCGTTTGTTCTCCCATTTGTATGGGTCTTTCTCCTTTTCCTTTTGTTTGCGACATCTTGATCTGTTGGTAGTTGCCGGGCTTGTTCCGTCTTTTTCAAGCCTCACTAGTTGGGCTGCCAATTTATAACAAAAAGAAAGGGTGTGAATGTTTGTGTTGTAATCTGTCGGGCGTTACCTCCGCGCACTTTTGTTACTTACTCTGTTGACTGGATCCTCTGCATCGATGTAGTCCTGTAACACAACTTAATACTATGCTTTTTGTGGGCGCCACTTGGAAACGTTTGTTCCAAGAAAAAAAAAAAAAATAAAATATGTGATTGATAAAAATTTTTTAATCTACGAAAAAATTTAAACAAGTCAGTTTAGCTTGGAAAAATCAGTTAAGTTTAATGGTTCTTTAAAAACAAACAAATCGTCTGAAGGACTAACATTCATAGAAAAAAATTATAAAATTGCAGAGAAAAAAATTTTACAAGTTATTATTATTGACAATTTTTTTTATATATCCAATCAAGTATCGGCTAGTATAATTCAGATTTTGACTCAGTTGAAAAGCATGAGTTTAATATGTGAAAAATCTTTACTCTCAGGACGTGACTCCTTTGAACTACCAAGACATATCAATTAGATGCCTTACAAGAAAAAACTAAGTGATTTGAAGGTGTATGTGTGGCGTGTAAAGTACAACTGTGTGATAAATGTAACCAGGTAACAAATGACTTTAATTTTGGTAACTCACGTTCCAATGGTCGTTTATTCTCGCACTGGACACTTCCTTCGGGTAGTTTCTCAATCTCGCCTCTTCGGGTGTACACTGAATCTATTTAAAGTCAAATTTTGCGATCATTACTTTTTCCGCACTTTTGTAAAAACGTTTGGCAGTAGAATCTCATTCAAACGCCGCCGCTACGAATCATCTGTTTAGTGTTGATTCAGAAATCGGCCACCGCAGCGCTGATTCCCATGCAGTGTTGAGGAAGGCTTTGTGTATTGTATGTTTACGTTTGTGGGAATTATTTGTCAAGTTAGTCAGTCTATGCGAACACAGCAGAATTCGTTCTCTATTTAAAATTGTTGGTCCCTCCTGGGCCGTGGACGTTCTGGCTGCGTGATTTCTATTAAAATTTGCCGTATCGCTGCTCTATTTCAGCGATACTTTTTGGCGTAGATTCTCGTTGAGGTTAAGTCAGTCGGTTATGTCTATGTACGGGAAAAGCCTTCCTGCCGTGTCTTGTCGATTTCTCGCCTCTTCGGTTTCGCCTTAGCTGCGTTGATCAGTGTTGTGTGAGATGCATCAGTTCTGGAGTTCAAGTTTCAAGTGTTTTTGGGTCGAATTTGGTCTCGCTTTTATACTAATTCAGGATGACTGTTTTCATCGACTTCCGGTATATTTGTGTAAAAATTCTTTCTAGATTGTTCGAGAATAAACGAAATGGAATGTCATAGAACAATTTTCACTTCCGTAGAAGCTTTTAGAACGAATTTCTTATTCTTCATACAAAGGATATTTCAAAAATTACACTGGTATTTATCAAACAGTTTTACATTAGTACTCACAATTTGTATGCCATTAATACATTTAGATTCCCTGTTTTTAACTGAATCTAGCGATACTAAATATGATTGGTTTCTAATTAACTTAAGTCTAATAAACAATACAATATACAACCCTCACCTTGAGTTGTTGTCATTGAAAACTCAATTTTTATAACAAAAATTGTTGTGGAGTTACAAAGTTCCTTCCACAAGCTGAACATCTAATACTACTACTTTCCTACAACAAAATAAACAAATTTTAACATAAATAAAACACAAATAAATACAATTTTATATGGCCTCTGCTCATGGCCTAGATTCTTGTCAGTTTTCTAATACAATGATTAGTCTTTTTCTTTAATATATGTATTATTTCACTACTGTACACACAGAGTTTATTATTTTGTCTATCTTTTGTGATACCTGGTTATTCTGTACATATATTATATTTATCACAAGATGACATAGCATCATTGATTGGTCTTGAGATGTCATTTTTTATGGTGTGACAAATCTCACTCTAATTAGTTAAATTCTTTTAGAATTGACTTTACTTTCAACTGAGTTTGTTTCTTATTAAGGTATACTGATGTATTGTACCTTTCTATCTTATTTTTGTTAGTATTATGTAAGTATTTAGCCAGATATGATTATTTTTGTACTGGATAATTGGTTCCAGCCATACATGGTATAAGTAAATATTTTGCTAACTTGACTATTACAATGTTAAAGTTGGTCAGGTATATTAGCATAGTTGCTTTATATCATATTACAGCTTTCTAACGCAGTTTGTTTGCATTTTGGCAACATTAAATTCATAAATTATACAATATTAGATGCCTATTACATGTTTTTAGTTAACACTGTTTTTGGCTATTTTGACTGCTTTTTATTCATTTGACAGCTTCCTTTATTTAAGATAAATTGTTCACTATTGTCTGCTTGACAATTAAATATAGTTTTTATTTAAATCTGATAATAATTAATTTTTTCATGAAATCTTGGTGTATGGTCTCAAATCCAACACATTAATATTTTTTTGTCATAACAAATATATCATTTTTATTCTAACTTAAACTCTTTCTAATAATGTATTTAAATCATTTAATACATTTATTTTATTTACATCACATAATATAATAATGGATCATGTCCATTTATTCACAAAAAATAGTTTTTAATACTATATTCATAGTTATAAAACTTAATAATTATTGACTTTATTTTGGTCGATTCTGACATTATTTCTCTCTCTTATAGTGTCTTATGGTTTTTTCACTCTTATTCACTTTAATAATATATATGGGGTTTTGTCTTAGTCATAGTTTGGTCGTTTTTTCAAGTTGATAGAAATAATTATTATACAAAATTACACAATTTTTTGGGACTACTTGGGTTCGATACTGTTCACCTCACTTTCCTCTTATGCTAACTTACTATATAAATGATTTCTTTTATGGAACGTTCTGTGACGTTACATATGCCTTTCCGTTAAAGTTGATAATTTTGGAAAAACATATCTTTGGTTTTGATGAAATTATCATCTCTATATTAACCCTTTATTAGCTTCTTTATATCTCATTCTTTTATCTTATAATTATATTCCTGTACTACTCCTTTAATATATTAATCCAACTCAATATTCCTAGTTCGTTCTTTGTCGTATCACCTATTCCTTTCCTTTTTACCTTGATGTTTTATAATTAATCTTTGATATAATTCCCTATCAATTCCCTAACTTACATAGAGGGTTGGGAGTCAGAGTGGCTTGCTATGGCATACATTCTCTGTCCCTTCCTGTCTATAACTACTGAAATCAGAGGCAACACATCCCTGTTCAGAAAATAATAATTGCACCTTTGCAACAAATAATAATAATAATAAAAAAATACAATATTCAAAGATCATAGGCTCCTACACATAAATTCCCTTTCTTAAACTCTTCTGATTAATTCACAATTATATTAATATATCGTTCTCCGCAGGTTAAAATTATCGTTTATAATCATTCAATGTTAATAGCTATATTCATATTCATCATTACCTCCTTATGTAACACACTGTTTTCCCCTTTTTTTTTTCATTTATCATTTCCATTTAAATATCAAATATATATGACAGTATTTCTCCTTCTTTTCTCCTTTACTAAGTGTCCATCTTGTAATATTCCAGTTGAATACTCACGCTCGCGCTGAGTGCCGCTGTTACCGTGACTAGACGACTGATCTGCAGCTGAGGCGGGCGGCGGAGTTTGGGCCAGTTTTCGCTTGCGTTTGGCAGACTTGCCCTCCACAAGCGAGAACTGTCCGTCCCCCGACCCAACACTGCACATATCGACCGCACTTTGATCACTTTCACTATCACTTTCACTGTCGTGAGGAAGTGGAGTGGAACGGAAGCCGGTTGAGCATGTTTCCATTAAGGAAACAAGCGGCGCCGGCAGAGGATTCGGGGGCGTAATCGACGCCATTTCGGACAAGCCGAAATGAACGTCTACGCAGGTCTAGGATTGAGGGATCACCAGACACTGAAAACTATTCACAGGCACAATTGAACTCGACACAGACCGCACAGCACTCGGATACAAAAACACTCCCGCACAGATTAAATAAAACTGTTGAGCACTGGACTGTTGGTGAATCTTGTAGTGTAGATGATGAAGAATATGATGATGATGAAATAAATGATGAATATTCAAGATTTCCGCTAAATTACACAAAATTTTGCAGAGCAAAAATCGACACAGCCTACCCGGGCAAATGCTCTAGGTAGACTCCCCGCTTCAAGGTACCTTCTCTATGATGCTGTATTTGACTTTGGTTTTTGGTCATGGTACTTGGTCACTGATTGAGTATTCGACTTGCGATTTTTTTAATCATTGTACTTTTTTAATGAAGTCTGGTTATACGTACCTTTTACCTTGTTCCTAATTGTGTCAGTTACCTCGTAGGTATTGCTTTCATGTTTGATAATATTTGGGTTTATATTTGTCAGTTTGGGTTAATTATTTTGATTATTTCAACCCCTTTTGGTTGTGTGTCCCTTATATTATGACATTATTTATCATTCCCATTCCTTTTTAATTCCTTTTCTTTTCAATATTCGACCTTCGATGTTTATCACCTCTACTCCTTCAAATGCCTGGTCTATGACATTTATTCTGGATGATTAATCCATGGCATTACCATCTCATCACATGTTTGGGCCATAATTTTTCTTCTTTTTGGAATGTATCTTTTTTCTAGGCACGCTTACCTTAAAAGTATTTTGGCCTATGATTTTCTTTGTAATACACTCTTTCTTTTTGTCCCTTTTCATTAAATTCTGTTTATATTCTTTCATGTAACTTCTTTCTCTGCGGTCAGTGACCGGGGGGTTAAGTATATTAATTAAACCGCCTTGAGTCATTTCTCCTATTTCCTTTGTATACTCCCTGTTTGTTTTTCTCGGTCTGTCCAATCTATTAGCTATGTTTTGTTTCGTTTTCTACTGTTTTTGTCTCTATGGTTTCAGGACCGGTATTATTTTCTGGAAGATGACGAAATAGAAACTGTAATCCTTCTACCTGTTCCTCCATTACCTCGACCTCCCTGTCATTGTCAGTTTTACTCTCCTCGATCTTTTCGTCTACTGTTTTGTAATTTGCATTATTATTTTTCGTAACGGACTCTACCCATTTTTGAGTTTCCTCCCTCAAGGATGCTCTCCACTTTTCACCTTCCTCCCGAATTTTCTGTATTTGTTTTTCATTCTCCTCTCTCTCTTTCCGTCTATTCTCTCTCAGGGATTCTCTCCATCTTTCGCTCTCCTCTCTCTCTTTCTGTCTCCTTTTTTCATTCTCTTCTCTCTCTTTCTGTCACCTTCTTTCATTCTCTTCTCTCTCTTTCTGTCTCCTTCTTTCATTTTCCTCTCTAAATTTCCGGTTATTTTCTTCCATTCTTTGGAGCATTCCCTCATTATTTTTTTTATTCTCCTCCTTATCCTCCTGTCTGTTTTTATTCATTTCTTGGAGCATCGCCATCATCATTCTTATATTTGTGTCAACGCTCCCTGTTATTTTTATTAGTTCGGGTTTTTTCGTTTGTTCTCCCATTTGTATGGGTCTTTCTCCTTTTCCTTTTGTTTGCGACATCTTGATCTGTTGGTAGTTGCCGGGCTTGTTCCGTCTTTTTCAAGCCTCACTAGTTGGGCTGCCAATTTATAACAAAAAGAAAGGGTGTGAATGTTTGTGTTGTAATCTGTCGGGCGTTACCTCCGCGCACTTTTGTTACTTACTCTGTTGACTGGATCCTCTGCATCGATGTAGTCCTGTAACACAACTTAATACTATGCTTTTTGTGGGCGCCACTTGGAAACGTTTGTTCCAAGAAAAAAAAAAATAAATAAAATATGTGATTGATAAAAATTTTTTAATCTACGAAAAAATTTAAACAAGTCAGTTTAGCTTGGAAAAATCAGTTAAGTTTAA
Organism: Magicicada septendecula; assembly: GCA_034769895.1. Lineage (NCBI taxonomy): Eukaryota > Metazoa > Arthropoda > Insecta > Hemiptera > Cicadidae > Magicicada > Magicicada septendecula. The sequence goes on along the minus strand of CM068370.1, from coordinate 277,315,148 downwards.
TGGTTCTTTAAAAACAAACAAATCGTCTGAAGGACTAACATTCATAGAAAAAAATTATAAAATTGCAGAGAAAAAAATTTTACAAGTTATTATTATTGACAATTTTTTTTATATATCCAATCAAGTATCGGCTAGTATAATTCAGATTTTGACTCAGTTGAAAAGCATGAGTTTAATATGTGAAAAATCTTTACTCTCAGGACGTGACTCCTTTGAACTACCAAGACATATCAATTAGATGCCTTACAAGAAAAAACTAAGTGATTTGAAGGTGTATGTGTGGCGTGTAAAGTACAACTGTGTGATAAATGTAACCAGGTAACAAATGACTTTAATTTTGGTAACTCACGTTCCAATGGTCGTTTATTCTCGCACTGGACACTTCCTTCGGGTAGTTTCTCAATCTCGCCTCTTCGGGTGTACACTGAATCTATTTAAAGTCAAATTTTGCGATCATTACTTTTTCCGCACTTTTGTAAAAACGTTTGGCAGTAGAATCTCATTCAAACGCCGCCGCTACGAATCATCTGTTTAGTGTTGATTCAGAAATCGGCCACCGCAGCGCTGATTCCCATGCAGTGTTGAGGAAGGCTTTGTGTATTGTATGTTTACGTTTGTGGGAATTATTTGTCAAGTTAGTCAGTCTATGCGAACACAGCAGAATTCGTTCTCTATTTAAAATTGTTGGTCCCTCCTGGGCCGTGGACGTTCTGGCTGCGTGATTTCTATTAAAATTTGCCGTATCGCTGCTCTATTTCAGCGATACTTTTTGGCGTAGATTCTCGTTGAGGTTAAGTCAGTCGGTTATGTCTATGTACGGGAAAAGCCTTCCTGCCGTGTCTTGTCGATTTCTCGCCTCTTCGGTTTCGCCTTAGCTGCGTTGATCAGTGTTGTGTGAGATGCATCAGTTCTGGAGTTCAAGTTTCAAGTGTTTTTGGGTCGAATTTGGTCTCGCTTTTATACTAATTCAGGATGACTGTTTTCATCGACTTCCGGTATATTTGTGTAAAAATTATTTCTAGATTGTTTGAGAATAAACGAAATGGAATGTCATAGAACAATTTTCACTTCCGTAGAAGCTTTTAGAACGAATTTCTTATTCTTCATACAAAGGATATTTCAAAAATTACACTGGTATTTATCAAACAGTTTTACATTAGTACTCACAATTTGTATGCCATTAATACATTTAGATTCCCTGTTTTTAACTGAATCTAGCGATACTAAATATGATTGGTTTCTAATTAACTTAAGTCTAATAAACAATACAATATACAACCCTCACCTTGAGTTGTTGTCATTGAAAACTCAATTTTTATAACAAAAATTGTTGTGGAGTTACAAAGTTCCTTCCACAAGCTGAACATCTAATACTACTACTTTCCTACAACAAAATAAACAAATTTTAACATAAATAAAACACAAATAAATACAATTTTATATGGCCTCTGCTCATGGCCTAGATTCTTGTCAGTTTTCTAATACAATGATTAGTCTTTTTCTTTAATATATGTATTATTTCACTACTGTACACACAGAGTTTATTATTTTGTCTATCTTTTGTGATACCTGGTTACTCTGTACATATATTATATTTATCACAAGATGACATAGCATCATTGATTGGTCTTGAGATGTCATTTTTTATGGTGTGACAAATCTCACTCTAATTAGTTAAATTCTTTTAGAATTGACTTTACTTTCAACTGAGTTTGTTTCTTATTAAGGTATACTGATGTATTGTACCTTTCTATCTTATTTTTGTTAGTATTATGTAAGTATTTAGCCAGATATGATTATTTTTGTACTGGATAATTGGTTCCAGCCATACATGGTACAAGTAAATATTTTGCTCACTTGACTATTACAATGTTAAAGTTGGTCAGGTATATTAGCATAGTTGCTTTATATCATATTACAGCTTTCTAACGCAATTTGGTTGCATTTTGGCAACATTAAATTCATAAATTATACAATATTAGATGCCTATTACATGTTTTTAGTTAAAACTGTTTTTGGCTATTTTGACTGCTTTTTATTCAATTGACAGCTTCCTTTATTTAAGATAAATTGTTCACTATTGTCTGCTTGACAATTACATATAGTTTTTATTTAAATCTGATAATAATTAATTTTTTCATGAAGTCTTGGTGTATGGTCTCAAATCCAACACATTAATATTTTTTTGTCATAACAAATATATCATTTTTATTCTAACTTAAACTCTTTCTAATAATGTATTTAAATCATTTAATACTTTTTATTTTATTTACATCACATAATATAATAATGGATCATGTCCATTTATTCACAAAAAATAGTTTTTAATACTATATTCATAGTTATAAAACTTAATAATTATTGACTTTATTTTGGTCGATTCTGACATTATTTCTCTCTCTTATAGTGTCTTATGGTTTTTTCACTCTTATTCACTTTAATAATATATATGGGGTTTTGTCTTAGTCATAGTTTGGTCGTTTTTTCAAGTTGATAGAAATAATTATTATACAAAATTACACAATTTTTTGGGACTACTTGGGTTCGATACTGTTCACCTCTTTCCTCTTATGCTAACTTACTATATAAATGATTTCTTTTATGGAACGTTCTGTGACGTTACATATGCCTTTCCGTTAAAGTTGATAATTTTGGAAAAACATATCTTTGGTTTTGATGAAATTATCATCTCTATATTAACCCTTTATTAGCTTCTTTATATCTCATTCTTTTATCTTATAATTATATTCCTGTACTACTCCTTTAATATATTAATCCAACTCAATATTCCTAGTTCGTTCTTTGTCGTATCACCTATTCCTTTCCTTTTTACCTTGATGTTTTATAATTAATCTTTGATATAATTCCCTATCAATTCCCTAACTTACATAGAGGGTTGGGAGTCAGAGTGGCTTGCTATGGCATACATTCTCTGTCCCTTCCTGTCTATAACTACTGAAATCAGAGGCAACACATCCCTGTTCAGAAAATAATAATTGCACCTTTGCAACAAATAATAATAATAATAAAAAAATACAATATTCAAAGATCATAGGCTCCTACACATAAATTCCCTTTCTTAAACTCTTCTGATTAATTCACAATTATATTAATATATCGTTCTCCGCAGGTTAAAATTATCGTTTAAAATCATTCAATGTTAATAGCTATATTCATATTCATCATTACCTCCTTATGTAACACACTGTTTTCCCCTTTTTTTTTTCATTTATCATTTCCATTTAAATATCAAATATATATGACAGTATTTCTCCTTCTTTTCTCCTTTACTAAGTGTCCATCTTGTAATATTCCAGTTGAATACTCACGCTCGCGCTGAGTGCCGCTGTTACCGTGACTAGACGACTGATCTGCAGCTGAGGCGGGCGGCGGAGTTTGGGCCAGTTTTCGCTTGCGTTTGGCAGACTTGCCCTCCACAAGCGAGAACTGTCCGTCCCCCGACCCAACACTGCACATATCGACCGCACTTTGATCACTTTCACTATCACTTTCACTGTCGTGAGGAAGTGGAGTGGAACGGAAGCCGGTTGAGCATGTTTCCATTAAGGAAACAAGCGGCGCCGGCAGAGGATTCGGGGGCGTAATTGACGCCATTTCGGACAAGCCGAAATGAACGTCTACGCAGGTCTAGGATTGAGGGATCACCAGACACTGAAAACTATTCACAGGCACAATTGAACTCGACACAGACCGCACAGCACTCGGATACAAAAACACTCCCGCACAGATTAAATAAAACTGTTGAGCACTGGACTGTTGGTGAATCTTGTAGTGTAGATGATGAAGAATATGATGATGATGAAATAAATGATGAATATTCAAGATTTCCGCTAAATTACACAAAATTTTGCAGAGCAAAAATCGACACAGCCTACCCGGGCAAATGCTCTAGGTAGACTCCCCGCTTCAAGGTACCTTCTCTATGATGCTGTATTTGACTTTGGTTTTTGGTCATGGTACTTGGTCACTGATTGAGTATTCGACTTGCGATTTTTTTAATCATTGTACTTTTTTAATGAAGTCTGGTTATACGTACCTTTTACCTTGTTCCTAATTGTGTCAGTTACCTCGTAGGTATTGCTTTCATGTTTGATAATATTTGGGTTTATATTTGTCAGTTTGGGTTAATTATTTTGATTATTTCAACCCCTTTTGGTTGTGTGTCCCTTATATTATGACATTATTTATCATTCCCATTCCTTTTTAATTCCTTTTCTTTTCAATATTCGACCTTCGATGTTTATCACCTCTACTCCTTCAAATGCCTGGTCTATGACATTTATTCTGGATGATTAATCCATGGCATTACCATCTCATCACATGTTTGGGCCATAATTTTTCTTCTTTTTGGAATGTATCTTTTTTCTAGGCACGCTTACCTTAAAAGTATTTTGGCCTATGATTTTCTTTGTAATACACTCTTTCTTTTTGTCCCTTTTCATTAAATTCTGTTTATATTCTTTCATGTAACTTCTTTCTCTGCGGTCAGTGACCGGGGGGTTAAGTATATTAATTAAACCGCCTTGAGTCATTTCTCCTATTTCCTTTGTATACTCCCTGTTTGTTTTTCTCGGTCTGTCCAATCTATTAGCTATGTTTTGTTTCGTTTCTACTGTTTTTGTCTCTATGGTTTCAGGACCGGTATTATTTTCTGGAAGATGACGAAATAGAAACTGTAATCCTTCTACCTGTTCCTCCATTACCTCGACCTCCCTGTCATTGTCAGTTTTACTCTCCTCGATCTTTTCGTCTACTGTTTTGTAATTTGCATTATTATTTTTCGTAACGGACTCTACCCATTTTTGAGTTTCCTCCCTCAAGGATGCTCTCCACTTTTCACCTTCCTCCCGAATTTTCTGTATTTGTTTTTCATTCTCCTCTCTCTCTTTCCGTCTATTCTCTCTCAGGGATTCTCTCCATCTTTCGCTCTCCTCTCTCTCTTTCTGTCTCCTTTTTTCATTCTCTTCTCTCTCTTTCTGTCTCCTTCTTTCATTCTCTTCTCTCTCTTTCTGTCTCCTTCTTTCATTTTCCTCTCTAAATTTCCGGTTATTTTCTTCCATTCTTTGGAGCATTCCCTCATTATTTTTTTTATTCTCCTCCTTATCCTCCTGTCTGTTTTTATTCATTTCTTGGAGCATCGCCATCATCATTCTTATATTTGTGTCAACGCTCCCTGTTATTTTTATTAGTTCGGGTTTTTTCGTTTGTTCTCCCATTTGTATGGGTCTTTCTCCTTTTCCTTTTGTTTGCGACATCTTGATCTGTTGGTAGTTGCCGGGCTTGTTCCGTCTTTTTCAAGCCTCACTAGTTGGGCTGCCAATTTATAACAAAAAGAAAGGGTGTGAATGTTTGTGTTGTAATCTGTCGGGCGTTACCTCCGCGCACTTTTGTTACTTACTCTGTTGACTGGATCCTCTGCATCGATGTAGTCCTGTAACACAACTTAATACTATGCTTTTTGTGGGCGCCACTTGGAAACGTTTGTTCCAAGAAAAAAAAAAATAAATAAAATATGTGATTGATAAAAATTTTTTAATCTACGAAAAAATTTAAACAAGTCAGTTTAGCTTGGAAAAATCAGTTAAGTTTAATGGTTCTTTAAAAACAAACAAATCGTCTGAAGGACTAACATTCATAGAAAAAAATTATAAAATTGCAGAGAAAAAAATTTTACAAGTTATTATTATTGACAATTTTTTTTATATATCCAATCAAGTATCGGCTAGTATAATTCAGATTTTGACTCAGTTGAAAAGCATGAGTTTAATATGTGAAAAATCTTTACTCTCAGGACGTGACTCCTTTGAACTACCAAGACATATCAATTAGATGCCTTACAAGAAAAAACTAAGTGATTTGAAGGTGTATGTGTGGCGTGTAAAGTACAACTGTGTGATAAATGTAACCAGGTAACAAATGACTTTAATTTTGGTAACTCACGTTCCAATGGTCGTTTATTCTCGCACTGGACACTTCCTTCGGGTAGTTTCTCAATCTCGCCTCTTCGGGTGTACACTGAATCTATTTAAAGTCAAATTTTGCGATCATTACTTTTTCCGCACTTTTGTAAAAACGTTTGGCAGTAGAATCTCATTCAAACGCCGCCGCTACGAATCATCTGTTTAGTGTTGATTCAGAAATCGGCCACCGCAGCGCTGATTCCCATGCAGTGTTGAGGAAGGCTTTGTGTATTGTATGTTTACGTTTGTGGGAATTATTTGTCAAGTTAGTCAGTCTATGCGAACACAGCAGAATTCGTTCTCTATTTAAAATTGTTGGTCCCTCCTGGGCCGTGGACGTTCTGGCTGCGTGATTTCTATTAAAATTTGCCGTATCGCTGCTCTATTTCAGCGATACTTTTTGGCGTAGATTCTCGTTGAGGTTAAGTCAGTCGGTTATGTCTATGTACGGGAAAAGCCTTCCTGCCGTGTCTTGTCGATTTCTCGCCTCTTCGGTTTCGCCTTAGCTGCGTTGATCAGTGTTGTGTGAGATGCATCAGTTCTGGAGTTCAAGTTTCAAGTGTTTTTGGGTCGAATTTGGTCTCGCTTTTATACTAATTCAGGATGACTGTTTTCATCGACTTCCGGTATATTTGTGTAAAAATTATTTCTAGATTGTTTGAGAATAAACGAAATGGAATGTCATAGAACAATTTTCACTTCCGTAGAAGCTTTTAGAACGAATTTCTTATTCTTCATACAAAGGATATTTCAAAAATTACACTGGTATTTATCAAACAGTTTTACATTAGTACTCACAATTTGTATGCCATTAATACATTTAGATTCCCTGTTTTTAACTGAATCTAGCGATACTAAATATGATTGGTTTCTAATTAACTTAAGTCTAATAAACAATACAATATACAACCCTCACCTTGAGTTGTTGTCATTGAAAACTCAATTTTTATAACAAAAATTGTTGTGGAGTTACAAAGTTCCTTCCACAAGCTGAACATCTAATACTACTACTTTCCTACAACAAAATAAACAAATTTTAACATAAATAAAACACAAATAAATACAATTTTATATGGCCTCTGCTCATGGCCTAGATTCTTGTCAGTTTTCTAATACAATGATTAGTCTTTTTCTTTAATATATGTATTATTTCACTACTGTACACACAGAGTTTATTATTTTGTCTATCTTTTGTGATACCTGGTTACTCTGTACATATATTA